>JAHZNA010002097.1:0-38767 GCA_027743935.1 Sinodicranocentrus sp. ZH6
TCTCTCTCTCTCTCTCTTTGCGTCATACACAAGGAGATATACTCGTAGATCATGTGCCTACAGACGACGAGACTCTTTTTCCCTCACAGTAAATAAAGCTGACAAATATGCATATGAATTTACGTATATTACGCCGCCAGCAACAAGGAGGAGAGAGGAGTCGTGCATTTAACGACAGAGAAGTGAAGTCAGGTCTTAGCCAGAGTGTTCATATATTATACGGCCGCTTACTTTCATTTTCTCCCTTCTTTTCTCGCTTTCTTCTTCTCTCTCTCTCTCTCTCTCTTTAAAAAGTTGTGGCTTTTCCAAGTATAAATAAATATATATGAACGTGATATACGTCCATTATATACGGTTAGTCATGCATATACAATCTATAATAAATGTAATGCATGCCTGACTCCATAATATTTAGAAAGGAGAAAACCAGGGAGGGAAAAGGAGTGCAAGAGCGGAGAGCAAGTAGAGACATTATATATTTGCTCATTTCGCAATCCCATCAACAGAGCATTTTGTTGGCATTACGTTTTACTTTTATTAGCATCCTCTCTAAGTCTCGTCCTCTCCTCCTTTCTCAGTTGTAATGTTTTCTGTCTTCTTTTCCCTTTTCTACTAACTTATTTATGAGAGTGCATAACGTTGCATCTAGTGGGGTCATTAGTGTCGCCTAGTTTATACACAAGCTTTATTTTACGGTGTCAACTCTACTTACTCAACATCTGACTCTGGCTATACATACTCTACATACTTTGACATTGTTTTGTTTGGCGAAAACCAAAGTCGTATATTTCCACTCACCCACCACCACCCTGGCTTGCTGTCCATATAAGACTACTTATTTTTACGGTGGACTATGTTTACGTTTTTGTGGAAAAGGGAGAATGTGTCGGGAAAAATATCTTCCATTTATTACCTCACCATGTGAAGCTGCTTTCTTCACTGGGAGCAGGCTGAAAGGTTTGAAATGAGAAGAATTCTCTTGGTGTAAGGACATGGTTTATGGCTGTGATTTAGAATTAGGAAAGAACAGAGAGCAAGTTTCATTTTCTACTTTTAGCTGAAAATCTGCGGAACATGGGGGAAACAGATGGTTTCGTGAAGGAGTAATCATTTTCTGCGATCTGATATTTTATTGCTTTTGGTTTAAGGCTACATGTGGATTTACATGGTTAGATTGTGGAAGATTTTTTCATTTATTTTGTTGATCATATAATCATCAGGAGTTTCTAGGGAGGCATCTTTTTTAATAAGAAGATGGTTGCAACATTAGTTCCAAAGTAGTACAATGAGCAGGCTTCAATTCCACTGTAGGGCTATTATGAGAAATTGCAATCACTTTACAAATAAATATTTCTGGATTTATAAAATCACGTGGTAATCAAGACTAAAAGAATTTTCTCGTAAATCATTAATTCATAATGACCATCCATTTCCTCACAATATCATCTCGCACCGTGACACTCAATTATTATAATAGTTTCACTCACCCAATAACAAAATATTTCCATTTTATCCCACAGCGCCGTCAATTGAACATTTATGAGAATGCTTTCCCGAAAAAGGTTTCTCAAACCGTAGATCCTGTCGCTACCTATGATGTCCTTACATATGCAATGCCGTTCCAGCATAAACCACATTAAGAAATAATTTCATATAGTATGCCTTGAAGAAAAGTCAGCATTATCATTTTCCTCAGCGTTGACAATCTTCATATAATATTTAAACAAGTCAAAGTAACCAAGAAAGAGATGAGAGAAAATATCACACAAGACATGGAAACTCTAATTAAAGACTTTCTTATTGTTGTCTTTATTTCTCCATTCTGCACATTTCATGTGTCTTCTTCACCCATCTTACTCTACATGCATGTTGAGCTTACATGCCAACTCAAACAAGAAAAGTTGACTACACCAGCATTTCCTTTTCTCATACAATTGTCTATTCACACAGTTTTCTCAGCGTTCGAAAAGAAATAGCAGACCCACCCTGTTATCATCAGCTTTCCTCGTCTCCTCCAGTATACCCACTTTTCCAGAGTTGATTGTGACTCTCTGTGTGTGTACATGCATTATTCAAGTGTTCATAAAGGGTGATATGATAGGAGAGCACACATCCATTGGTCCGCATTCTGAAAACAGCTTACAAAAGCAAATTCCACGGTTGGCTTTAAGTGTATAAAGCACTCTAACCATCTCGTCTCCATCTTCATTTGAATCCATTAGCAAACGTTTAACTACTCTACATGTGTATGCTTAACTGGGAAAAAGTGAACTTTCACTCTGCATAACCTTCTCTGAAAATTAAGTCAAACTTGCCTTTACCATTGTATAACCGTGGAGGAAAAGCTTCAAAAACTTGGCGAGTAGTGAATGTGTGTGTACTTTTGTTCGACTAAGGTAGTGACTCGTTTCCTATATTCTGAGGAATCCTTAGACATTGACATTATTACAGTAGTCACTCATCCGCTTCCTACTAAATAAATTCACTGATAGTTTGCTTTTACTTTTAGCCTCTTTCTTCCCATCCACTTTCTCCACAGTGAAAATTGGAGAGTGAGGAAAAAGTATGTACAAAAGTAAAGTTCTGTTTTCGCACAATATTATCTTCGTTAACCTAAAACCTTCTCTCAATTCACTTTTCCCGCTTCTTTACAATGATAAAATGCTTGTTTGGTGGAGAAAGTGGGTACGGAACTCTTCTTCAAATGTGTACTCAAGTTCCTACAAATGCTAACACAAGGAGAGGAGTTGAGGAGGAAAAGTATACAGTGTTATACATACTGTCTATCTATTGGACGGGAAAATTCTTGAGGAGTTAAATGAGTTCAATCTTGGAGAGAGAAGAGATAGGACCTCAAGCCCTTTTCTGTAGGCTTCACTGCGTTAAATAAACTTTTCCTTAAGGAAGCTTTACGTGGGAAGGTTTTTCTGAGAAAAGTCGAAAATGTCTTTGGAAATTAAGGAACTACTTGTTTGTATTTTGGTTAGCCGTTTCTGGAATAGTATATAGAAAATTGTTGGAGCAAATAGATGCGCTGAGGATACACGTCCGAAATATTATGTAGCAGTAGTTTTTTTTAATTACCAATAATTTGCGGATCTGACTTAATATTCGAAAGTTTTGAGATTTGTAGTTGAAAATTATTATAATTCCATGAATTTGTGAACCACCTGACCGGGTATAAGATCTCAATAAAATAATCGACAAATGCCCCCTGTTTTAATCCATATATTTCACTGGTTCTTTACCAATACACTAGTTTCTGGGAACTATCCATAATCATTATACTTTTAGTATCTACTAGCCTATTCATTTTGCCATTCAATATGTGCCCACTCTTTTCATTAAAAAAGTTGTAACGCTGTGAATGGATTTTGTGAAAACATAAAATACCTTAAATGAACAGTTCCGACAGAGAAGAATATACTGGAAAGAGAAATGTGCGAGTTTCGTAAAGTAAACGAAGAGGACTCCACCAGCACCACATTTAAAAGACACTACCACCTCAGAAAGTAAAACACGGGGGATGTGGGACCTCAACCTCTTTGGTCTCGGTCTGGCATTGCATTATATAATGGTGACACCATACATAAGAAACAGGATGTAGTCCCTCGTTCCACCAGTCACATACGGATCATAAAGAATTCTTTTTGTCACATTTCTTTCGCCCCATTTGAAGTTAGGCAGGCAGGAGGAATATCGTCGACTTAGTTGAAGAGGAAGGAGCCTCCTATGGTTACTTTACTACTGACTTACGCCAGCACTTATACGAACATTCTACATCCTTATGCAACTTTTTCCTGATTCCCTCTGTATGTCCGGGAAGTCGAGGAGAAGATATACATAAGGAAACAGTTGGAAAAAATAGAGGAGAAAACTAGAGAGAGAAAATTTTCGACACAATTCTCCTCCTAGTGCCATACAGAGCTCATAAACAAGACACAGAGCTTCATTTCCCTTCTACTTTTTCTTCCCATTTTCTCAGTTGCCTTTGCTAAATGTGTGTGAGCTTTTTGTTGGATTTCCCCCTTTTTTATTCGTGGAGCACTATCCCCACTTATTCATATATCAGATGGGTTTGCGCGCGGTTACTGGCATTGGTAATATGAGTGGTTGGTGACGACTTGGCTTCGCCTTTCTACTTTTCATCTATTAGTTCCCTAACATAAGTATATATTTTTACACACGGCTAGCAAAGCTTTATTCTCGTAATTTCATATTCCTTCCACTTGCAGAATCACGGGACTTGAAAAAATCCTGTCGTGTTCCCCTGAAAGCATGCTCAACCGTGAAGAAAGGAGCGCTTTTGTAAATGTAATTGGGGAGCCAGGCAGACTCGAAATGTCGTCACTCATGCCAGGATAAAAACGCTTTAAGCTCTGAGTTATTCAGCTAAAAGGGTAATGTTAATGCAAGTTGGAACTTAACTAACTGACAAGTTTATGCTGTGTGCGTTTCCTACATAAAGTGTTCTCAAAGTCCATTTACTTTTCCGATGAATATCATTCCGCAGGATAGGTAGATTATGTGAACTTCCTAAATGGTTCTTGTTCAAGATTTTATTTGTGTAAGTGTTGGACATTAAAATACGTTCGAAAGTATTTCCATTGTTGAAACGTGTGCTTACACTTGCAGCAAAAAATAATCTCATTATATTTTGTCCAATTTTTGAAAATTACATTTTTTTAATGAAAGCAATGATTTGTGAAATCATTGTTTTGGCAGCTTGCTTTGCCCCACATCCGGTGTAAGGGAATGCTTATTAGTATTCTCATCTAAATAACAATTAAAAGAGACAAAATATATTATGCATAATTGCTGTGCTGTGCTCTGACGTTAGTAAGATATTGTTTTTAAAGAATTAATGTAGTTGTACCAAAAGATGAATGTGATGACGGTGGTAACGTGTCGTGTTGAGAAGTGAAATCTTTAACGTAATTGTATGCAATTAGATGTAAAATGTGAAATTGTAGCACGCATTTGATAACACAAAGCGGATTTATGCATGAACATCATAATGTACAAATCTTCCACTTAATTACAAATGCGATAAAACATATAATGGATTTCTGGAATTAATACAGTAAAAATATTATGATCGAACTATAGTCTGTATTGTTAAATTGCGCATGAAAATATATTTACGAGATATTAAACCACTTTCATTCAACAGTACGCTTTAGAATTATATGTAAGTGGAATGCTTATAATTGTAAAACTCGTCATTATGAAGCAATGAAAATACCTCATCATTATACCCATCTTATAATCTTATAATTAAAACTCAAATTAAACCCTATCGTACAAAGATTCACGCACGATGTATAATAAATACCAAGTATTTTATGTAGCTTTTATTTATAAAGACTTTATCCATGTGAAATAACCATTTTATCTGAAGTACCTTTGCATTCCTTCATTGTTAAGATTTCCCAAATCCTTTCTTCTCATCAACCCACATGATCATTTGATAAAATGAGGTTGTTGCACTACGCAGTATTTGATGAATGCTCTGGTTGACGTGATTTCATCAAAATTATCATATCATACGAACGTAATGGAAGCATGTTACATCAAAGCAAAACTGTTTTGGCGAGAACTGCGCCAGCTTAATTAAACTCGCCGTCGTGTAACATTCCTTGTGAAGATGACGAGGGATGTAGGTTTTTTCTAGAATTTTATCTTTTAAGCAACCAGCCAACCAAACCACTAGAAAGCATGCCACTAGTTTGAATATACCGACCACACACGCACACCGAAAAACGAGCGTAACATCAACAAACGAAAATGCATCTCGTTTAGCAGGTATTAAAAAGTGAATGCGCTGTCCATGTGAACAAATCAAAAATTCCAAAGTAAGAGATTATTGTTATAGCCATGAAATTATGACACGGGTGATGAGTGCATTGGAAATCCTTTTAGCCACAAGTCAACTTTGGGCTGTTGAAGCTATTTATACCGAAAAAGGAATGGCTTGTTTAATAAATTTAATGTATGATGCATGTCTCGCCATTTGCTCTTTCCTTTACTCTTCCATTCACTCACCATTCCGTTGTATAAATGCCTATGAGTAAAAACAGCTACAAGTGTATTGTAATATAATCAGAGATCCTTGTTCAAATATGGATCTAATATGTGGTTACAGGGTAATAAAATTATGCAGAAAATGCCATAATTCATTTTCCAAGCTTTCAAATTCCAATAGTGGACCTTGTAGTTTGTAGTACTGGAATCGCATGTATACGTATTAGTGCTTAGATTACCGACATTAATACTACATGAGAATTTTCATCCTAATCCTTCCCATTCTTAAATGCATCAAGAGTTCACCAGTTGACTCCGATTTATCATAATCATAATCATCATCGTTATTAAAATAAATGGAGCAAAAAGGTGAGATACCAAATTTATAATATTTTACATCTACTCATTGTTCATATCTCTTTGACGGAAAGGTGAAACAGTTGACGCAACTGAAGACTGAGCCGTCGCATGACATCTGCACATAAAGACAAGGGAAGGACATTTTAATGTATTTTCATTAGTCTATTCATATTCATCAAGAGTGGAGCGTGCAGGAAGTCAACTTCACCAACAATGCCGAATCCAAAAATTACACAGTAATTGAAGCAATCGTCACAGTCCTTATTTTATGTAAAATCTAAAGTCATACAAAGGTCTAAAGCCTGTAGCCTATATCTAAAACCAAGTTCCATTATTGTGTAAAACAACTAAACAACGAGAGAAGAAAGAAAGAAATAATATTGTATTATGCATTTAGCTATGTATCATCCCACTAATTAAGCTAAAGAGCCATTTACACAAAGCATTTTATTAGACTTATGGATAAAATGTGGGTAAGGGAGTATTCCATCTGGGAAAAGTTGACAGTTATGTGCTTCCTCTTGGAAAGGAAGAAAATTCCTGAAATTCTTTGTTTTCCTTTTTCTGACTGTAGCAGTGTCCTCCCTTTTCATACCCCGTAGTTTATTTTAATAGCTTCCAATTATATATTTTATCATGGAAGCATTTCTAATTAACTCATTAAAAAAATTCTAAAGTAATTTCTAAGGCGGCAAATGCTATTGTGGAAATAAATATGGGAAAATGGTCAGCAATACTCTATTAAGGAAAAAAGTATTCCTCCATATTTTTATATACAGAAGGGGATCTTGTGTCAGCCACCATGTTCATTCATGAAGGTAGTCATTGGGCCACCCAAAGAATAATGTTTATTGTGCAGCAATAAAACTCCCAAATATGCATTCAAGTACGAATATTTCAAACAAACACATTCTATTAAGGGGAAATATCCACAGTAATGACGACTACGTGAACCCATGTAGATATCTCGAATTGAGAGAATACTCAATTGAAAACTATTTCTATATTGATTCAAATTCCACGCTTGAGTAGTATCATAAAATGACTCGAGAAAAAGTACAATAACAATGGAAGAAAAATGTAAATGTGGAGCTATGCTTGCTAATGAACATATAGTGTTACGAGCTCGTCGGAATTTTCTCCCGTTTCGTGTGTGTCTGCTGTTAGTTAACTAGAAAAATGTCAAGATTTCTGATTAAATTTACTGTTATTACATTGTGAATGTCTTTATTGGGCTATTTGAAGGGAAATTATGTAGGGAACAGCGAATTGTACAACGTGTCTCCTTTTTGGACCCGTTACCCCTCTTGCAAAAACCGTACATTTGTAAATGAAATGAATCATTTTAAAGAATGTAGCTTTGCGCATTTTTTTCCTCTCCAAAATATATCTTCATTCATTTCAATAATACTTAATACTTCTCCCTTTCTTATCTTCTTTGTAGAACCGGCATCCAGCTCAATATTTAACTTTCAAATAAGTAAAACAAGCAACATTAAAAGCCACATATTTTAATCCTGTAGTCACACAAGGTGTGTCAAGCTTGACAATCCCATCACCTTTGAAAGCAGCGTGCGTGGTCGGATCTGATTTGATATGATAATGACGACCTCATTTGCATTTTGGAGGAATTATGATTACACGATGCGCTGATACCCTTTTATCCCACTTTGATGAAATAACCCGCATGGTACGATTACCTTTTTTAATTTCTTTTGTGTCCTCATATTCCCTTTGTAGGAAAAACAGCTACAGAAGGAATGATAAAACTGTGCTAGGAGCTTGGCTTCCCTCTGTATTTTTCATGTACACAACATAGTCCTCCATTGTAACATTATGCTAACAAAATGAACACATAAAAAAGAAATCCCGTAGGGATACTCGGAACCCTACTTATTTTATATTAGACTGCATGAAAATTGCTACAATGCAGTTTTGCTTTAACTTTCCTTTCGAGACTTTTCTTTCCTTTACACATACACTCACGTCCACAAAAGGTAAAATAGTATAATAAGTAGAGAAGGAGAGGAGTAGAAAATTTACTACTTTAGTCCGTCGTCTTACTTCTTCTTGACTCGACATCTGCTAGCCTGCCAACAGCAGGTTTCCTTCCTAAAGTCTTTTGTTTTTTCATGGAATTCTAAGAAGTGTGAAGTCGAGGTGTTGCATTATGAAGTCAGTGTGTATAGCACACATACACACTTGCATATATAAAACAAGGAGCCACTTCATTGTCTTAAAGTCTTAACTCTTTGGGATTCGAAGGTATACCTCCAAAGTAACACACATATATACATATATATCCATGGGGCAACTCAAACTCATACAAGGAAGTTTTTTCTTCTTCTTTTTTGAGAAGCATAAAGTACAGGAAGGGAGTTTACCTCAAACGACAAGACATATACACGTACACAGACAGAAAATGAGATTGCTTGAGCACTCCTCTGCTTCTCTGTGTGTAAGAGAGAATCAGAGAAAACAGAGATTTTGTAGAGCAAACCTTGTTTGCAAGAAGAAATGGTACAAAGAAACAAAATAAAATGTATATCCTTCGCCTTTACAATGGGAATTCTTCTTTCAAATACTTTCTATACTGTGTATACATGCTCAAGTCCTAATGTAGCAACATACACACACACATACTGTGTGAGTCTTGATGAATATGAATAGGAACATCTCAGGGGCCAACGGTGTCAGTGTAAATCTGTGTGGAAACACATTAAGAACAAAATTGGCTCATAAATATTGAGTCTTAATTTTCTTATTTATGGCTTACGACAAATAGCTTTTGATAATTAAGAAATATTACCATATGCATGGACTAAAGGATGTTCTACTGTGCTACATGTACGATTTCACACAGCAGTCCGCACGCATTCCAAACCTAACATATTATTACACAACTATCAGCTTTTCTACAACTTCCCTAAACCATACGAGACCTTTTATGTATTGTGATACCAGAAAATGTTTGAAAGTTACACAACAGCTCCACTCAACTTTCCCATTTTATATTCCATCTCCTTTCTTCCTCCTTCCAAGAACTTGGGAAGTCATAGTTGAACTCTATGATGTTGGGGATTTTCCACTGGCGAGGGGAGAAATCAGGAAAGATTTACTCTTTTACCTATTCTTCCCAACTCTTCTCTACCCCACGTACGCATGCTTTTCATGGTTGTTATTTGATTACAGACATAGTTCCTGATAAATACATGCATAACTTTTGCGGACATTTGAATGCAAACTATCATGATCAACTTTCTGCACAACTTTTCTGCACACTGTCATGTCTAGACAGGTTTTGCATATAAAACTACTCGGTACGCATAGACAGATCAATTAGCTATACATAAAACGCGCATGTACAATGATGTTGAATGGATTTGACAGAAAACAGAAAGAAAATGAATCACTTTGTCAGTCAGTCAACCTCCAAAATTCTCAACCAGGCTATTCCTCTCCCAGCAAAAAACAAACCTATCCTGATTTCATTTCAGATAAAACTCAATAGCTCCAAGTAATTATATTCTTTACAAAATATTTCATAACAAATAGCAAGGAGTCGTTGTTGTTTTTGTGAGGCAAGCTCTACAAGAAAGAATCTTGTTTGTGTATCTTTTTGTAGATTGTTTTTTTTTATAATATCAGAATTAGAATGCCTTTAGGGTTACCAAGTGTAAAATTTTAGCGATGAGAGTTGATAAGCTTTTCATTGTGGATGAATCCACTACTACATATATCTTTGTTGTGTTTTTATTCTTAACACACTCTCAAAAGGGGAAATGGTCGTTTCGATAAGAAACCACTAATACTCCTCTGTCGTGCCTTTATTCTGGAGGAAGATGAATGAAGGTTTGAGTTGTGTCGTGAACGGTCCATTTATGCCAAGGTAATTACAATGGGATCACACAAATAAGCTATCAAAATCAAAAATGAGCCGAACAATAGGCAATTAATCAGGATAACAATAGAGCTACTCCGTCACATTGATCTTGTTTCGATGCCGGCCGTATAGCTAAATAATATTGTTATTAGAGGAGAAACAAATGGTTGCATTAAAAGTGCGTGACGTGTGGGGTATGCCGTAACATTGTTTTTATACAGATTTAAACAATGTCGTCTTTATAATTAAAGATAGAAGAATGTCTTGGTAGCTTGTAGTGGGAGCATGAGATATCGTGATAATTTTACACTCCTATAACGGCTGGGGTGGTATAAGGTGTCTGTATAATTTTTTTACAAGCATCAACTCTTTTTTGTTATGCCGGGACCATTGAATAGGAAGTTTGACAAAATGTTTGAAATAAGTTAAATCAGCAAAAATTGACAAGTGATGGTTGCTGCGTTCATGCGTTTCCCCATTACGCCAATTTTTTTCCAGCCTTTTTTCTTCTTCTTTTTATTCGGCCAAGTTCAAATCAGCCTTGGATAACAATTTTTTCTCAATCTTGACTAACATCAGACTTTTTTGTAACTTTTTGCCCTTTACATCACAAGACCAGTTGGAAAAGTTAAACTTGTGTGAAATTTGTAATATCCGGAACAAGTAGGGTGACTATTAGGGATAGAGATTTTGAGAAACTTTGGAATTTTCACTTTTCTCCACATCCCTCCACTTTTCTGGTTTCTCTACACAACTTTCTAACTCACCGCTTACGAAATAACTTTCCGAGGAGAACCACCATCACCACTGACATTTCTCCAAGTTGAAAGCGCACCCCAGCAGTTCAAAGGAAACGCTAGAACAACATTTACCGAGAAAAGTAAGTCAAAGTGTATTCGAGGGAAAACTTACATGTCTTTTCGATCCCTTCAAATCACGAATATTTAGATTATATTAATACAAAAAAATCTACATGCATTCTCTAGTATAGTCATAGTCCCTTTTACTTCCTTATTTACCTTCTGTAGAGCAAACCACAATATCCATATAGAGCGTGATGGCTTCTTGGTATTTTCCATATCAGATTTTCTCCCTGTACACACACAGATTTTGATCAAAGTTAAGGTTTGCATACATACATTCCTTAAATAAACTGGAATTAGATATTCTCCTTCAGAATATTGACTACAGATGTTGATATAAGGATAAAAATATATCCGTCCGCACATATTGCTTTGTATGAAACTCTCTCTCTCTCTCTCATCTCTTCTTAAATTACCCATCTTTCCCTGCTCCATCTCGAACTTTATTTGATCTCTGGGAAGTATATCCTTGGAAGCTGTTACTTTTCCTGTGATATTGCTCCTCTGTTTTCCTATCGCTATCAAAGCTTCTATCAGATTGAGAAAGAGAAAAGGCATTGTTAGGTTTCATTTGTTCGAACTTGTGGTCTAAGCTGGTCAGAGAGAGAGAGTTTGTTATGCAGCCGGGTTTTGGTTTGCTGACACATGCATATACACTTGATACTACCAGAGTCCTCGGAAAATTTTGCCCTTTTACCCTTAAACGTAGGAAACGAATGCGGATGGAATGATGTAACCGAATAAGTGCATGGAGAGAAGTGAGTGAGTACGTAGCATTATGAACACAACTGGAGTACACGAACACACACAATCCGTGTATGCCTTTGGTAAGCATCATCTTGCCATTATTACTGATTTCGGTTTTGTTTGGCCATCTCAACAAGATTCCAGATTAGGTTTTCAACTTCTCCCCTGAAAATGAATGGAAATCTATATGATGGGGCGTTTGGGAAGCGAGGATTTTCTCTGACGATGAGAGAGGAAAACAGGAAGACAAGCCGGGGAAAGAAGGGAAACGAGTGTTGGCTTGGTAGTGAGAGCTTTGAACCACACACATAGCAAGAGAGAGAGAGAGGGAATAACAGCCAAGAGATATTTTTGGTATGTGTATACTGTATACACACAGCCTGTGTGTACTTGTATTTTAGTGGGTTGTTAGGAAATCACGTTGCGAGATTGAGATCAAGTTGAACAGTGATTTCAATCGTGACCGTGTGTTAGTCCAAGAGCAGTTCTAATATCCGTCCGAAAGTCTGATGGTGATGTTGCTGATAATGATGATGGTGAGCCTCCGCAGGCAACAAGCCAAACCAAAGGGAAAAAGGGAAGCAAAGCAAAGGCTCCAATCTAATGATGGTGTTGATGATGATGATGATGATCATAGTGATGATGAGAAAGGAGGATACAAATAAGTTGCTTTGTACTTTCCAAGGAAATGAAAGAAGCAGTTAAAGGTCTAGTGTTGGTTCAATATAGGTACATCTATGACAATCTAGTCTAGCCTGTAGAATTATATGAAGAAGGGGTGTGGGAGTGTAGACACGAATGAAAGTGAAAATATTTATCTGGAAATAGATGAGTTTTATACGGCTACCCAAAAACTTCAATAAGCTGACAATCCTCTTTGGTCAGGAAGCATGGGAAGCCTTTGTTGATATCTGAATGGAAATTTTGCTCTGGCTGATTATCCAACTCTAATATTGCACTAGTATGGATGCATAATATTATCCTAGACTGAGCAAAGATATAATATTGAGTCTTTTGGAAGCTAAATATTTAACCTTCTGAGGACAATTTTACAATCAAATGTTATCAGCCTCAAGGGAAAATACATAATTAGCAAAATGACTCATCTAATGGGAAGATGCAATTATCTGATGACAACTGACAGACTATTTACGTTGTACCAAACATGTATAAATATAAGCATTTAAACTTCCCTCAGGTTAGTTCCACTTTCGTCCTAGGACTTAAAAGCCATTTCAATTATCTAAAGTTATCAAAATCTCATTACGACCCTTCAACATTGTCAATATGTGTCGCATTTTATTTTACGCCTTCCTTTTGACCATTTTCGCTGTCGCACTGGTAAGCAAAGTACATAATTCTTATTAAATTGTCTTTCAAAGCTTCGTGAACAATGTGTTATCCATAACAATCTATTTGGAAATATTTACTCAACCAGGTTTCCAATGTGGAGGATAGTGACAGCACATTTGCATTCCTGGACGGTGGAAACGGACGCAATCTTTTGCCTTTGAGTTAACTTTCTCGTAAAAAAGACAACAGAAAAGGTGAAGTATGTGAAAGACTTTATTTACCCCGTTGAAAAGTTGCAAAATGAGTCTTCATTGTTGCCGATCAGTAAACAACAATTACTGAGCTCGTAACACTAGTATTTTTAGACCACCTTTTGTATCAAACAAGACAAATACTTGAATATATAATTTGGCAACTTACACAGATATTGTCACAATAGAGTAATTTTCCTTCCCATAAAACCTTCCATTGCCACTGACCAGCAAAACCTGTATAATTTCCTCTGGAATAAAAAAGCGCTTAAATAATTTTCGCAAACTTTAACACAAAACGTTTTTTGTTAGGGCTCGATGAAGCTCATAAAATATTTCATATTTCATCCATCCCCTTTCTTCCTTCCAAGATAAATGCTTCATAAAGAGCCCAACCGGTGAGTGTAGACGAGAGGAAAATGGGATGTGGATATTGTTAGCTGTAAATTACATGGTAAAAATTCTATTTCAGCTGCTAACCCCACCACACCCAAAAACTCATTATCCAATTTTGCTCACAAGAAACGAGCTTCCCATTATACTGTCTCCTCCATTCATTGCTAATCACAAGAGTAATCATCAACTTCAATACAGCTCTATTCTCCCATGATGATGGTGATAGGAGGAAAATAAGATATCAGAAATTGTATAGGTGGGACCTTTACTTCACCACAAGACATTCTCAACATGAAAAAACCAGTAAAGCAGGTAAAATCAAGCTAGAAAGTTTTTTCCTTCTGCTGCTGATGATGGCATACACAAGGGTCACTTTGCATTTATTACTGTAACACCATCACCCCACCATCGGTCCTTCTCACACAACCTGTACATATCCAATGTGCAATGGAGCTTTGATGATAAATGCGAGTTAGCTTTTACTGCAGTGAAACGGAAACACTTATAATAATGTTATGTAACGATCAGATGCACACTTTCTAGAGAGTATCCCTATAAAAAACTCATATCCTTCTATTTCTCTTGTGTGCTCTACCGCCGACAAACCTATAAGCACCAAAAAGTCATCATATCATTTTCCCTTTACAGCTAAGGATTGTAATATAATGATGAAGAAAACTGCTTACTCCGCTTCCGCTCTTTGCTCCTCCATATTACTCTTCTCGACGATCAACGATACATGCATACATATGATCCCTTGATGCAAAAGGGAATGTCAGGAAAGTTATTCAAGCCTGTCTTGAATTACACAGTCGAGTGACCTTTCTGGAGGAGAACCACCTACTATCATTATTGCCACCTTTACACTTGCTCAGCGTATATCCCAACTTTGATTATTTATTCATTCCCATTGTTCTCCACACGTTGTTGTTTACTACCGCTGCTGTTGTACAAGAAAAGACAAAAGGACGTGGTTCCATCGTGGAGCCGAGAGTGAGTCACAAGGCTCACGAAATATTATGCATAAGACGTATGCATAAGTTTCTCGTTGACTGATTATAAGGTTATTGATGGTGCCAACGAGAGCTAAATAACATCCCTTTCCTTCAACTCCACTCAACTCAGAGGCAACTCACAGCTTGGCTGTATACTCCCAAAAGAAAGTTTTAAACGTTGGCACGAATTACGCCATCCATTTATTTCAAATTTCACAGTGCTTTAATATAATAATTGAAGCATCAAAATAATTTGTCAAGGAGTAGCTCTTCCACCTCTTCCTAGCTTTTGCTTACCCTTGCCTCATCCTCTATGTGAGAGTTTTGTATCATGTGGCTTTGGATATGTTTTAACAGAGGAGTTTCAAGGAGAAAGGAAGGAAGGCAACAACTTAATTACTAAGTCGGGGTGGCTCAAAAGTAATTTCCAACAGTAATCCATCATTTATCATCAATACTGCATGATGATGATATGATGCTGATGATGACGCTTCACCAGCACCACCACCACTCATTTTCCCGATAGCCAAAAGAAGAACATATCACATCAACAAGAAAAGTGCTTTTCGCTCACGGCTCCCCTTTTTCCCAGCGTTACTTACTTTGCCAGCTTATCCTTCCTGCAAATCGCTGAGGTTATTTTTTTGAGGTTGGTAAAAGAGCCAAGCTGAAAATGCATGCAGTGGAAATGATCTCATGATTTATTACTTTTCCACCAGTCAACAAGATAGAAGGAGGGAAAAATGTGTATTTTATGCACAACACTATGTGTCTGTGTGTGAACAAGGGAAAAAAGAGGATGAGTATGTGGGAGAGGGAGAGCATACGAGTGTGCGAGATGTGATCTGATGGAATATTGTGAAGAAGAATCGACATTCTAGTGGAATATATGGGCCCAGCCAGGAATATGAAATTTACATGTATTGAAATGGGATTCTGAAAAGTTACACTGATGATGATTGAAACCTTGCACCTTTGCCTTTTTATCGGGAGCGGAGTATGTGAGTATTATCGGGAAGAAAATGGGTTTTTTCCTTCTGTTTCTTATAAGATGATATGTGTTCTGTCTATATCCATCACTTAGGATCATACACGCATCAACCCAAATCCTATAGTTTTCTTGTGAAAAACTTTTCTTCTTCTTTGCACATCTCTCCTCCTCATTTTGAATGTGTCAGAAGGAAAAAGATATCGTTTATCTTTTCAAAGTCTGCCTAACCTCCGCTTTATCACTGCATTCGAGACATTTTCAGCCAAACGATTAGATTCTTTGGAGGAGAAAAAGTCAGGGAAAATTTTAAGGAAAACCGTCACACGATATTGCATTTTAAAAGTTTTCACTAATGACTCTATAATAATAACGTATTGCACGCGGAAAATATTCCATTACGGTAATCTAGCTTTGGATGTGTGTACATAGTAAACGGAGAGAAAAAAGTGTGTAAACGTTTGGTCACGAGGTTTAGTAGAACGGGTGTCGTGTGAAAAAGTCTGAAAAAAATATTATGAACAAAGTGCAATTCAAGGGAAAAATATGAGGAAGAGATTTGAAACAAACATAATAATCTCCACCGCACTTACTTACTTGTCAGACATCTGTCTGTCTACTGGGTCTTTCTGTGGTTTGTCTGATGTCTTCGTTTGAGTAATTTCTTGATGTGCGCGAAATGAAAAGGGTTTCTCATAATGAGCTTGGAAAAGTTGTTAAAAACAACAAGTAACTCATGAAAACACACATTAAACCATTTCACTATCGTGTCAGCCTCAATGATACAGTTGAACTTTTTTTTTATGATTATGATCCCGATACAAGTAATGAAATGGTGAGAAACGAGATGAAAAAGTGGTAAAAAAGCAGGGCTCTAAAGAACAAAGGAGAGTAAACATTTGAAACTTTTTTTCCTCTATGATATTTTTACAGTGTTAAAAACATGATAGCTTCACAGCTTCACTTCGTGTCATTGATGTTGACGAGGGGTGAAGTAAAGTGGAAAGAATAAACACATTTGTCGTGAAAACTTTTGTAAAGGATATGATTCATCATTGAAACCACACGTTTGCCACGGTGCAAAAAATTTAAATATTACATAGTTTTTGTTTCCCTTCCCAATATTCTCCTGAGAAACGAGAAAATTACAAGTGTGACTCCGCCCCACGTAGATTAACATACAGTGTGACAGTGGAGATGAACAACTTGTCAAATTATCAAAATGGAGATTTGAATTTGTTAAAACCTGCTGTTTTACAATGACACTGAAAAGCAATTAAGATTCGAAGCAGGTGAGCAAAAAGGTGAACATAGAGATTCAAGGATTCATTTTGAGACGAGAATCATAGTGCTCATTTCCTTTTTTTCTACATGAATAATCTATGATAATTAGCAGAGCATTTACATTTTATGCGTATATCTTTAAAAGAAATGATTTTTTTCTCAAATAAAAAAAGGTAATGCGTTTTATCAGAAAAAAGTATAATGAGTTGACTCAACCTGTGATCGTATCTTTGCATACGTAACTTTTGTTTCAATATTATAAAGCCTTATCTCTAGTTAGCATGGAGGCTGTCTTCCGTATAACGTCTTTTTATCCTACGGTGGTAATCTGAGAATTATTTGATGCTCCATGTTAGGAATAAATAATTGTGATGGCATTTTGTCTCACAAATAATTTATGTGCTTGATGCTCAGTGGAGTGAACATGTCTAATGGGAAATAATCAGTCCATTTGCATGTAGTTGCAATTATTCGAATGAGTACGCATCCCCATAAGAATAAATACTTGTTTTCCTCTCTCTCTCTCTCCCCATTACCCATTGTCTCTTGTCGTTTATGGTAAAGTTTGAGCGAGAGATAGGATTTTCTCCCAAATTCATTCTAGCCGGCTTGCTCTCTCCTTTTCATTTTATCGTTTGATGCATATGCATAGTTTCACATGGACTGTGAGAGAAGACAATAAATGGGTTTGGTCCATTGCTGAATTTTAGTTTGTGTGGTTGTTTTTTTTCCCTTCTCGTTGTTATCCAAGGATGAGATGAGTACACCTAGAAAATATTGTCTGGTAGTTTCATTTCCATTAATATTTTTTGTTTTCCTTTTGCCTCTCTAGGAAAACGCTATCAATTCAATGCATTTTGCATCATTGTTCCTTCCAAACGATTAACTACTTAGCCATAAAGTATAAATTTGCTGTTAAGTGTGACTCATCATATTTTACAACATTCTTAATTGCCAAAACTCCACTTTTGTATGGCCCATCAGTGTCAACAATTGGCTACTAATAACCTGTACCATCAATCTTTGTCTCGCTCCGCTTCCAAAAACTTCCTTACTCAAAAATTTCCCCGTGTGTGAGTGCGCTCCCATCATGTACGATCTTGTAATTATATCCGGGACAATTTATTGTCTTTGCTAATAAATTTTTTGAGGGATATTGTCTGTACATAATTATACTGTAGTTTTGTTGGATTTAAAAGGATAGAGTCCTCCTGGGAAAATAATCCTTCATTAGTTTTTTTACGATCTTGATTATCAATTATATAGGTATATAGGCATGAATATACGAATACAAAATAATTATTCACCAAATCTACTTGAGTAAAATGGTCTTTCACAAATATGGAAACACACTTTTGGCCCAATCAATAATGAACGCTGGTGGATTGACAGATTGCAAAAGCTTTTGTGGCTACATGGGTCACACGTGCAAATGAATGCATGGATATAACATTACACTCACCTACATTGGGTTACACGGAAGGTTGTAAACGTCACATGGGATTAAATATGGTACACGGTAGACATTTTCGATTGATTGATTAAAAACAATTATCTGGTTTGCTTTTATGGAGGTTAAAGGCAGGTAAACAAATGGCATGTGATATTCCACTGCTACTGCTAAGAAATAACTCAGAGTTTCTCCATTTTGGTAAGAAAGGGTTTCATGCAACAAATGCATGCAGTTAATCATTGTGCGTAATTTGCGTGAACTCAAATGTCCCATGTACAAGGTAAAACTTGAGGTGATTAGGGGAGGATTGAAATCTACTGTGGAAATATTTTTTTTATACCGCGATAAAAAAAAGTTGAATTGCGTGGGATGATGATATATACCAAGCACGCTGTTTGGAGGTGGGGGAGGTAAACGGAAGCGGAAAACCGGGAGTGGGAACACGACAGTTGTGTGGCAGTGTAAAATTTCCAGTAGCAATATGAGGGCTCTACTATACAGTTTCAAAATGTATACTTTGAAGGTGGCCATATAGACGCTCCATATGTCAAGAAATGTATGGAGCTGAAATAAAAAGCAAATAGTCTGGGATTTCATTAGTTGTAGGGAGTAGAGCTTGTCAGATAAAAATGATGAATCATTCCAGTTCTTGTGTGATGAGGAAAAAAGAGAAAGTAGGACTGTAAGAGAGGCAGCCGACGTAGACAACCTTATCCTTTATACAGACTGACTGACAACTTAATTCTTAAAGTGCTCTTTGTTTGTGTGAATTGTGAAAATGACTGGACGGTTGCTGAGAAATAAAGTGAGTGGTTTCCTTTGGTGGATGAATGAATGGAAGATATTAGTTCCGCAATTATATAATTTCCTGAATTTTTGTAATGCCGAAATTTTGTTAGCTTTTTTATTTTTGTACAGTGGCGTCATCCTCAACTAGAATATTTGCACTTTTTATTTCTCCTCGGTTTTCTTATTTGATAAATTTTAATGTAGGATATATTTACAAAAGTTCATACGATGACAGATAGTAGTAGAAGGAGCAATTTAATTTAGCATGGTATTTGGTGATCAGGTAATGCTATCTTAATTAATCAGGTTATAAATTGAACAATTAAATAAGGAAACTAAAAAGGAGGACAGCTTTATGCATTTATGGTGGGAGGACTGGACTTGATATATTGCAATAAAACAAACTCAAGCTGGACGGCTAGTAAACTTTTTAATTTTTCTTTTTCCATTCCTCATACCCACTTTGTATTTGACGCATGTCCTCCACGAGGTAATAATCGACAGAGATGATTTAATATTTGCAAGTGAAATGATTTTTATGTACATGTTGTCCCGCTGGAGGAGATTGTAAATCCACACAAAGCAAAATACATTTTCTAATATGGAAACACTAGATTGCTTTCGTGCTCAAAAGAGTTATGATTTACTGTCATGTTTGAGGTAGCAAGGTCTTGATTAAAACAATACCTGCTCGGTTTTCAAGCAGATATACATATATTTCAGTACATCATCATCCCCAACCGTCTACATTTGAGTAGGTGTGGTTAGACAAAAATCTAAACGAAAACAGTACACAACGTATATCAACCCTCCTGGTGTATTTATGAACCGTAAAAAAATCATTATTAGCTGGGTGGACTCTCTGTTCAGGTTTCAAAATATAAAGTAGGCTTTAACCAGACTGCCAGGAGATACACATGAGCGAGGGAAGCACTCTGTTTTATTTTTCATTTCGAAAGTTTTAAAAACTTTTTTAAGGTGTGCCATTACATTAGAAATGTAGACAAAGTCATTGGTGAAAACAGTCACCTTCAAGAATTTTACAGTGATCCGGGAGATTTCCAGGATAAATACTTTCCAACAATGACTCTCCCCTCTTCTCTAGGATATCACACCGGTTTTTATTTTACCATGCAGAAAATGTGTTTTTGTCGACTACAGCCAAATGCTTGCAACATTAACGTGCCTCTTTCGTGATGGATCCCTGAGGAATATTTTGTGAAGGAATGGTTTTATATTTGTACACCCATATGAGCTAGACGCTGTTGCTGAAAGAAATGTATGCAATAATCCCAGACAGACAGCATGGTTTGCTGAATAATTTTATGAGGATTTTACGAGCACCAGCTTTTCCCAACGAAGCTACTCAAGAAAGATACTTGTACACTTTTTCTAGCAAAGTTTCCCGTCTGGAAAATCCTACTGAGTCGTGGCATCTATCCGTACCTTTTTGTATACGAGGAATTAGATCATTAGTTTTTGCAGAGGCTTTACAGAACAAAACACACATCCTGTGAGGTAAAAAGAAGACTTTGTGTTTCATTTTCATTTTGAGTAAAAACCAACAGAGAAAGAAAGTAGAAATTGTGAAAGACAGGTATTTCCAGGGATAGCGGTAAAACTTATGTGTATCCCTTGCCATTTCTCTCGAATCCTCAAGTCATGATGTGCTACATACTTTAAACTTTTGTACGTCTGCAGTTCTTGTAATATCTGTCGAATAATGTTCGATAGGTAATACCTCCTTAAAATTATTATACATGGTCTTGTGGGAATTTCAAGGAAAGTTTTATCCTTTCATTTCAAGAAGAAGGGGTGTAATGTGAACTCTATTGGAAAGGAAAGGAGAGAGCTGAGATTTAGCTAGAATTCGTTAGTTGCCATTGTATGCTACTACTACTCGTGTTCTCATTTCTTTCGCGGTGTGTGTTCCTTCTCTCAGTCCTGAAAAAAAGTTTCGAATTTTACGAGAGGAATTAAAGTGGCAACCAGGGTTTTCGGCATCTTAATTAAAATCCGTTTGATTAAAGGCCCTCCCGTCTCCATGTTTTTCATATTACTGTCATCTGTGCACACGTACACACTTCCTCCATTTACGGTTGGATGATGCAGGGGTAAACATAGAAAATGGGGTTTGCTCCTCGATAAATAGCAATCTGTTCGAAAAGACAAAAGACTTTTCCCTTCTAGCACAATAACACATTCTTCCCAATTACCCAAGAAGAGTTTCCGCAGAGGAAAAATTTGCCAGAAGGTATTAAAACCACTGTTGGCTGCACACACACACATACATGAGCAAATACATGAGAGACAGTTCCAGGAACAGATCATACCTCTCCTTGAGACAACGAATGGAGCCAATAACGCAAAATCTCATAAAACCAAAGAGTAATTATGTCTCCAGGGTTAATTACAAAGTTTATGATCAGAGTAGAATATGGTTACGACTGTGTAAAACTACCCCTCCTCCTCTTAGGAAAAGTATAAGGAAAAAAGTAAGGAGTGATTTTCTATAACGGTAATAAAGCTACCATCTCTTTCTCTTGTCAACACAAGAGAAGCGTAGAAAACTATTTTGCCAACTACTGAATTCTGCTCAAGAGAAACTCGTACTCATGCATTGTGAACTCTAGTCAATTTGCTTTATTGCTCTTGAGAAAAATTCAACAAGGTTTCAGCTATAAAAGGAAACGTGGTTTTGCATGAATTTTACACAAAGTAGCTGCGTAGTTGACTGGATCAGTTGATAAAATGGAGTCCCAAAGGGATCATAATGAGTTTTTAGAATTTTACGAAGGAAAAAAATGTCGGGGCTTTAGAACCGTAAAATTGTTGAGTTGTGTATATCACATAGCTGCCAACTGACGCAATCACGTTCTCCATTCAGATGTTTCCTTCACTCAAAATGACAGTTGTATTGTGTCAGAGGAAAAAAATTCCTAAACTTGATAAATCATTGGGCTTTGACACATTCCAAGAATTGAAGTGGCTTATTTTTTTAAAAAAACTTTAGCATCTCTCCAAGATTTGATGTCCCATCGACAATTTTTTTGCTAAGAACTCTTCCTCTATCATTCCGTAGAAAATTAAACAATAGAAAAAGGCAACATACGCAAGGGTACTACAAATTCAACCTAAAGTTTGAAGAATAACCAAGGAGGAAGTTTTTTTTCGGGGTGCAATTAGCAATAATTATCCTCCCTGTAATTATCATGTTATTCACATGCAAAGACAACTACACATCTCTCCACACACCACCTGCACTCCTCACCTCGCCTTTTCTTACCATGGTTGACTTCATTTGAATTCGAATATACGAACTACGAATTACACGGCTTCACACGAAAACATACCAAGAGAGAGGACGGTTTGAATTTTTTCACAAAAGTAGCCGGGAAATACATTACTATGGTTCAACTGATGACTTGAGAGTGTGTGAAGAGAGCAAAACGGAAAATGGTAATTTACAATTCATAGATCGAAACCCTCCCCCTGACTGACAGTGAAATATTCTTCAGTTTCACATGATGTATTATACGAGATTTATGCATAATAGAAATAATGTAATGGATTGCAGTAAAGTGGGATGAGAAGAAAAAACAAAACACTGTTGAAAAAAATACCGCAGATGATTATATTTTTTTTAGTCTGTAATACTAAATACCATTTTCGTATTGCTGTTGAGCACTTATCAAATATGCCCATCTTCTTATTGCTCTCATCGTCATCACAGTGTTTCTTTTTTATTTGAAGAAAAAAAAATAGTATCCGTCTGAAATTGCGTGTATCCAACTGGGATTTTTATAATGACTACAAATGTGATTTACACCCTTGAAATGCTGACTTGTAAATTATACATACGGAGGATCTGTTTTATGCATATGGATGTGTGAGCTCATTCAATTACATATAGATTCTTCATTACCTACGCATATATCTTTTATTATTTTATAATATTATCCTTGTGAGAGAATAATTTTATGCGGATTGGTTGCCTGTGGGCATAGCGGAAGTAAGTGAGCATGAATTAGAATAATTTGCACAGCAGTCAAGATGGTAAATTGTAAGTGTAGCAGGAGTGCGAAGTGTGATTTCCTGCCGGTAAAATTTGTAAAACAGCGTGAATGCTTGGAACCATATGGACGAGTTCTTTTCGCTGAATCTGTGGATGCGATTTAATTGCTTTTCTTGTATTTTTTTTAGAAAAACAATACTAATATGCTTCATTCCTTGTGATGGGCTTTGGGATGGGCCAAAATGTCAAGTTTGGGGCAACGTAAGATTTAGTCAATTTAATACACAAAATATATTTTCGTGAGAAAATGCAGTTTATTTCGAAATCCAGTTTTCCAATAATGTCTTTATTATTATACAATCTGGATATACTCTCCATTTAATAAGTATCGAGAAATAAAAGAAGAGCGTTGAAATGAGCAAGTTCTATTTCTGTCCAGTACTTTTATTCAACTCATGTTTCCACATACATTACAAACAATGATTTTCTCAACCATATACATACACACTCAGCATTTTCCAAACACATGGATAGTTGACGGCTGTCCACCGTGCTAATACTTTATCTACACACGGTATGTTGAATCATGGTAATGTCATCGTATATATTTATTTTTAACCAGTTACAATATTATAAGTGTTTAATTCTTGTTTGCATGTGATCGAAATTGGACTTACAACTCTTTCCACAATTGCCGAGTAGTGCGGTATAGTTTTACACTTATAAGAGACGATAGAGTAAATTACACAGCACATTGTAATTCTGGTACATAACATTTTTTTAAGTATTCAAGGTACAGAACAAATAAGGTAAACTTTCCTCCTGTTTTCTCCCTTTCCAAACTTCCTTCTCATCTCAATTCATCTGAGATTGGATTATACCTTAGCTACTTCCTTTAGTTTAGTTTTTTTACCGTACTGTAGCTACTTTTACTTTTAGTAACAATTTTTTGTTTGATATTTTATGTACTAATCTTGTTTGCAATAGTTTTCATGAATGCTAATTTTGTGTTAAAATTAATATTTCCATATTTAACGCAAGTTTGCTAATTTTACCGTTCACAATTCAGTTTGCTTGTTGAACCAAAAAAAAGCATTGTTTCTGAACAATTTCCAGATGTTGACAAATTAAAAACCAATGTTGCACCGGCATTTTCTAAAAAGTACATCTTTGGCATAATTTTTTTCTTCAAAATTGCAATATTTCAGTGTTTTAGAATTTCTTCTAATAAAAAAGTTCTCACAAAATCGCTCAATTCCAATTTCTTAAGTTATAATTTTAGTAAAACAGAGATATTTTCACTGTTTGTTTCAAAAACTGATGAAAACTTGTAAGCTTGCACTAATATTAGATATCCTTTTTTATACTGATTATCGTCTGATCAAGGGTATTTGGATTTTCAGTAAGTTTTTTTCCATTAGTTGTAGCTACAGATAAATTTAAGGCTACTACTTTCACTGAGGTGAAGAGAGCTTTGAAAACGGTTAACAGCTAAATTACATTACCATATATAGCCTTTGCTACACACCTAGAAACATTTAATTCTACTTTTAAATACTCGTAGCTACCTTAATTTCTTCATGTCTGGAAAAAGGGGAACGAAACCCTGCATAGAAAATTGAAAATATTTGGTGGAGAGTAAATAATGGTAAAATAGTAGTGCCTTCACTTGTACTAGCTCAAATGGTCCATCATATATTCGTCCACAGGCGACAATAATCGGTTTCTTCTTACAGTAAAAAATAATCGAAATAAGTGGACAAAAACGCGAGTGACAAAACACATACTTTTTTGTATTCCTTTTTTGGACCGAGAGAATACCAAGGAAAAACTTTCTCAATTTTCACCCGGGTAAGTGCTACACGACATTGTGTGTAATTAAGTATAGTGTGTATTACTCATACAACTATTGACTAAACTGGAGTAACTTAAAGTGGTTGTGTGAGGAAAGAAACTGGAGACAATTTCATAATAATTAGATAAATTATCAAATCTTATTACTCCTATTTTCAAGCGTTTTAGTAAGTACCATTAAATTTAACATGAAGCATATTCCTCACACAAGGATAATTCGATTTTCCCATTATGCCTGTTCACATCCTAATTGAATTTAAATCCTATGCAAAATGACTGGTACACTTTGTCTTACAAAAAGGTTGTCCTGATGGTAGCTTTTGCAAGGATTCACTGTGATGTGGCATAAAATGAATTACGGTTTGAAATATGCTCATGACACAAATTTGTTACGTCGCCCTTAATCTAATAACAGCATAATAATATGTAGAATTACACGTTCTCTGTCAGTGTATAGGAATTTGCATACATTGTATTATGTATGCTGTGTGTGGGGTAGTCCCGAGTTAAAAATTCTTATCGGTATAATATAGCAAGCTTTCTTGTAGACGCTAAAACCATACTTTTTTGAATATATTTACAAGTAAATAGAAATTGTATACAGAAATAAGAGACATGTTTTAAACAATGTCGTTCCTTCACAAGGAAAATCAACTTGACGCTAGGACGTTACATACACGTCTAAAATTTAAATTTATCATGTAGTAAAAGTAATATGGAATCGCCAACGCTCTGCGCCACTGCTTTCTCTGTAAAAGAGTGCAGGGTATATTGGCAAAAACGATTTGAATAAGTGTAAATTACATAGTTTGTATGGCTTAGTAATTTACAGTTCCTCTTTGTGATGCAACAATTCTCCCAAGCCTTTTATTAAGCAATTTTATTTTTTATTTCCTTTCCTTTTTGCATTTCAGCAGTGATATAGCTTATTAGGTATCAGTACACTTATGGCCGCTGAATTTTTTAAAAGTTTCTCTTTGAAAAAATCAATTTTTTTCTGAACAAAACGGAGAGTAATTCCTGGATTTAGATATGACATAATAATATGTTCTCCGCGGTGATGGATAATGCTGGTCAGTACGTGCAATGATGAATATTTATAATCAAGTAATAACTTTAGTAAATGAGCAACCTATTCTTAGAGTTGTTTTGCAGCAATTTAGGATATACTTACAGAGAGGAAGAGTGTTTTAACCTTTTTGCATAGCTAAATAGCTATGCTGTCTTGAAAAAAAAACTTTTTTTTTCATGTTGAAACACAACAAGGTTTATAAATATCCGTGAACACGGTATAGTCGGGAATTTTTCTAAAATATATCGAGGCAATGTTATATATCTTGTTAACGCTTAATATTGTACGATACAGTAGAGATGAGTTGCTTACTTGTAGACATTTTTTTAAATATAAATAACCTAAGTTCTAACGTTATGATTCGGTTGTAAGAGGTATAGTTTGTCTCAGGGTGTGGATAAGAACCCTAAAGAGTCTACAAACTCTGTATAAGGTAGTGTAATAATAAAAACGGACAATTTTTTCATTCTCTGTGTTTAAGAAATACTACTAGAAATACAGCTGGAACAAGTGTATTTCTCCTAGGATAAAAATGAATGGAAACGAACAAAAACTCATATATTTATACATCAGGTTTTCAAGCCAGGACGTAACATTCGTCATTGTTTTATTGGATGGTACTATATATCCTGTTCCTCGTCTAAAAACAGTACAATTTTTTTCTTCTTGTATATGTATTTTATCCTGAGCTAGTTTTTCCCTAAAATGTTAACTTGCTACCGTATATTATATACATATCTGCATGGACCTATAATGATAATATATATATATATATATATCTTTATTTGTAATAATAATTCTTATAGTTGAAACTTTCATTATGTAAGGACTCAAGTTTGTTTCAACCTGGAACCATTTTTAACAATGCGCAGTCTAGCATGCATACTTTTTTTGCAGTATTAGGGAAAAAAGTTCACTTTTATGACTACATCTGTACATATTAATGATACATAATATCTTTGACATAACTAGCTAGCCAACTTGTCCCGTGGCATACTGCTTGCATGTCATCTAGTCTCGTTACATCTCAAGTTCTCTAATGCGGTGATCCACATTTTAATTTTTTCATCCTGACTCCATCTCCTTTTAGCAAGTTACCCCATTCCAATATAACTGTATGACAATGGTCATATTGATCATTGGAATTGTTTATGATATTTACTTCATATTCCAGCTCCAGCCTAAAGCTCTCGATAAATATCTGGCTGTACTTTCCACTTCTTCTAACCTTTTCTCCTAAACCATCACATCCTACTCTTTCTATCTGTTCTGGTCAAGCTGGAAATTCTCTGTTAATCTCTGCATAAAAACTCTTTTCGTATCTCATCTAGTCGCACAGCCAGATTCGTAGTCAATCATCATGATATTTCGTAGAACAAAACATCCTCACAAATTTGCACGTAGTATTCACCCCAAACCCTTTTTAAAATCATCACCTTCGGAAAACCTCATTTCAGAACAAACTTTTCACGTCGGCAGGTCACACAATTTAAAAGAACTAATAACACGTTGTTACTTTTCTCAACTACACAACTCTTCCACAACTTGTTTAGCATAATTACTTTCAACAGTAAAAAAACTGTTGAAGACGAAACAAAAAGGAAAAAGAAAAGATCCGCAATCTTACGCAAAGTCTATACATTTCAGAGGAACATTTTAGCACACGCTTCTACCCATTCACACAATTATCCCTTATTGTTATACATAGTAAACCTCATACTTTAAATTGGCAAAGAGTTTTATAACTTATACGACTTAATAACACGTAAGTAGAATCTTAACACTATTGTAAGCGTTATGCTCGCTCGACTACAGGAATATATTTTCTCTCTCTAGTAAGAAGCTATATTGCTGCTGCTGTGTGTGTGTGTGTGAGAAGGAAAATTATCATAATTATTGCAGCTATTATACACCTTTCTAATTATATGGTAATTAGATCAAGGTGTAAATTTTTTGTTATGTACAAGAGAGCTATACAGAGCCGCTTCTCTAGAATCTATCACCATGTCCTTTTTCCCTTCAGCGTAACATGAGCTTGTTACGCTGTCCAAGGGATTTCGAGAGAGTAAAACTGAGTTAACCTAAGTACATACATTATAAAGTAGTTTGTAAACTGGTATAATTGTCACGTTCCTTACTAAAATGTGGCGGTTATATCAAAACACTTAATTACTTAGCTGACCTAAAAATTTACAGTCACGAATGGATGACGAGTAATAGTGCTTGGTTTACGGTGTGGATGTATAATACAGTGAACATTGGTTATAGATATTGACTATCCTATTCAAACAGAGTTATATATGTATATTAATATTATTTTGTAAAACGGAGATTTACAAGGTTTCAAACTGAGAATACTTGAATAACTCACTAGAGACAGGCAAATCCAACTGCCAACTTGACAAACAACAATCAAACAGAAGCCATATACAATATCTATGTCATCCAACGAAACCCAATTCAATAATAAACTTGCCAATTCTTTCTCGAAAATAAATCACGAGCAAAAAACATTCTGAGATTTCCTTATTGCTTTTTCCATTCCAATCCACAAGTGTTCAATTCCAATTCTTATAAAAACAACTTTTCCTTGTTCAAAACGTAAAGAAGATCACAAGTTGGCAGTGACAAATTGTGTTTTTCAATATGGTAAAAAATTGAAATAAATACTTTTATTTCCGTTGTGATTTATATTGGACATAAAAATAATGAGAAATGATGGATTTTTATGGCCACATGGAAAAAAATCAACTGGCTTAGAAAATAGATCATTTGGAAAAAATGGTCTCTATCAACTATAAAAAGTGAGGATTCAACTTGAAAATCTATTTGAATATATATATCTTAGGAAAACTTGTGCCAACCTATAATTTGAAAAAGGAAGCAACAACATTGAGAGAATATAATGCACATTTCTATAAATACATAGCACATGTAGCACAACAACCTACTCTAGTATATATTCTCAACTTGAAATATTTATATATCAGATAAAAAACTATATATAATCTACCATAAATTGATGATGATGTGGAGATTGATTGATTGATTGTGAATTTAAGGTTTCCACAAAAACTCAAACTTACAACATAGTTGTGAAAGCTCTACGGGAAAATAGGGGAGCATGTCTAATCTTACGACTGCATATCGCCACATTGTTCATGCTCGCCCAGATCAAGTACCTCTAGATCGTATTACTTATTAAAAAACTCATCTCATAACAATAATATTTTGTAGCCCTTATCTTATAGTAAATATTATTTGCGTTTGCATATCCCACTCCAGAAAAATGTGAAAGTATAAGCTGTCTAGTTGGTGAAAATGATGTTTGAGAAACCCGAAAGATAGAAAAAACACCATAGATTTTGTAAAATGTCCCATAATTTTAAAAAGAAATTATCGATTTTTTTCCTTTCTACCCAAAACCAAATCGTGTGAAAATCCCATCCATTCTAATTTATACTTTTTTTGCAAGGAAATATATGAAAAAGTTGAAAGATGACCGAACTCGGTCGCACCATAGGAAAAAGTGATTAGTCCTTTTATATACATTGCAACCATATTATATCATGCCTAATAGTGACTACCCTACAGCCTTAGCATTTTCTAGGTATTAATTTACAGTTAGGAGAGGTTAGGCTTTCGCAATGGATTCCCAATTCCTGACTCCCGTTAAATTGTACTTACACGCTCTTCTGAAGGCCCCGCCCAGTGAAATATATCATCAAGGGCGAGGCAATCCTTCCTGCGTTCATGCTCCGTTCCTTAAAACTCTACTTAGTAATAAGATAGGACGAAATAATACTTGAAACCTTCCACTTTCTCCACAACTTCTCGTCACATCATTCCTACCTTTACGAAATAAGGGTTAAAATGTGTAAAACAAGAGTATTGGACAAGGTGAGAGTTTTCAAGAGAGTTTTTTGTCTTTCTTACAACTTTACACACATTTAACAAATGTCACCAACGTACGAGTATGTAAACATGCTTACACAAACCCAACAACCAGTCATTCATGCACATTCACATTCCCTAAAGATAATTAGTTTTACTCATTATACCATTCTTTATATACTTAACACAACCCTAAAGGGATAAGCTACTTGAATAATGTAAAACCTAGATAGATTTCATAGATTTTTTGAGTCGAACGAAGAGCATTCTTCTTTCATTCAATCAGTCTCGAGTCTATTTAGGCTACGCACAACAGTGAATACCAAACCAACACTTAATGGATGTTTATACAGTCAAAACTTCTACAAGTCATTTTTATACAAAAGGTTCCACATTCTTTGCTAGTACATAAGGGGTCATCAACAGTTCACATTCAGCTCATCAAAAAGATAACATTTTCTTAAAAATTCCTTCCCCATCTCTACAAGTATCATCCCAATTATAAAATAAAAAGGAATAAAAAGATCGCATTATTGTACTTTTCAGTTTCGGTCCGAATATGCATCATTGTAAGAAGAGGAGGATAAAATATAATATTACTTGAAAAGAAAAAGAGAAACTTTGTAGTAGCAAATATGGAACCACAAACAAAATCCAATCTCAAAATACCCCAATAAACTTTGATTCTCTCCTCCTTCCACTCTTTCTCCTGAGCCAATAAATATTTTTTCTCCGTAAGAACTGCGACTATAATTTGTAACTTGTGTTTAGAATATTGTGATTATGAAGAAAGTAATAATTTTTTCAGTCATTTCAACCTTTTGTCAAGATTAACAGTTGTACTTTAGTGGTATATTTTTCACATGGAATAATATTTTAATTTTTTTCTGTTTTGTATTCGCGAATCATAGTAAAAATTAAAGGATAACATTTTCATTTTTGCACTCATAATATAATTGCTACAAATAACGGCATTTTTTGTTGTAAAGCCTATACTCAATAATAGTGTGTATGTATTTGTATGTGAGGGTAAAGTTTGTTATACTTGTTGAATATATTTGACTGACTGACACGCTGACTGACTGAGAGTGAAAAGTATAAAACTGTCTGATATCCTCAAAGATATAATATGAACGATACGATATTTAATTTAATTAGTAAGACTTGAAATGTATGAGTGACACTGACACCCTTGTTTAGCTCATTCACCGTATACGTCTTGTGATACACGATAATTAAAAGAGGGATACATAATATATTTACAAACTACTCATCCTCTCCCTCCTTTTGTTTTCTCTTAGCTTGACACACACACACACACACATCCTCTCTCACAGCGACATTTATTCAGAGAACAAAGACAAACACAAAACTTGTTTTGACTCCACACACACACACACTCACCAAACTGCACATTCATTTGGGAACAAAGAAATATTGAAAATTATGCCTTGTATCCAGCTCATGCTCAAAGTTTGCCGCTGACATAATCAACGACAATTTGAGTCGAGTGGGGCATTCTAGTTAGTTAATATCACAAACACACCGTAGTAGCTTGTTGTTTGGGTGATTTCACTACATCACCCTCTAAAAAAGCTTTGTAACTATATATGTCAAGTTACTTTCCTTAATTAAACCATCCTACATCTAACAAACATGACATTAAAGAGTGAAATATTACGTGTATCCGACTAAAAGACGTAGACAACAAAAACACACTCTGTTGATATCCAGGTGTTCTCCTTCTGGTGAGTGAGCAAATACAACTGCCACTTTTAATTATAGCTATTTACATTGTACCCTATGACCTATCAATTACACACAGATTGAAACATCAAAACAAATCAGGAAACTAATTGAATTTGTCTACTGGAACACACAACTGTGTGCAGACAAAAATACACACACGAGAAAAAAGATACTGTGAAAGAAATCTCTTCCTTAAGACTCGTAGAAAACGAGAATGTATGCAATTGGAAAACAATTTGGCCCGCCGAGATATTTTTGCAAACTCTTGGTGGGATGTTTTCCTTTCACACTCTTTTATACTAACAGAGCTCCTTCTTTGTATTAAATACGTGGAAAGCAAATTGGGCAGGAGATTTAATGTGATATTTGACTGCAAACTGCTGTGCCTGTATAGTATATCGTTAGTAGATGATTAATTAATCTAATTAACTGTATCCCTCTGTAAAGTTTAATTATGTTAAACTATTTTTTCATGTGACATTAGTGACGAGATAAGTCTTAAAATGCTACATGAGTGAAAGTACTAAATAGTGAAAGTGCTTGCCCACAATGTTCACTGAACTATTCCTCATATGAGGCTGTGGGACAAAGCACATAAATGTTTGAAATGCATGTCGTCTTATTTTTCAGTCCAACGTAGTTCTAGATTGGATTTCAGAAAAAACAAAGGTTTTTCATGTCTTCAGATGTTAAAATGGTAGCTTATAATTAGTATTTACAAGACGAGAGAAATCCAATCGTGAGAAAACGTGTGTGGACATGATGGCCTTAATAAATGCAATTGGTAGAGTAGTTCTTTTGAAGAAACTACTTTGACTGAATTACTTTTTATGATATTATAAAGATTATACCTTAAATGTTAACAAGGCTAATGCATACATACCATTATTATAGGAAAAAATGTACCATTCACTCTATAATCTAACCTTATAGACTTTACCATTCCAGTCATTTGAAGGAATTTAAGATAATTATAGGAATTTTTCGTCGAATGCTTGTTTAACCCTTGTGCATCATTTCATAATAGCCTATTGCCTAATTACACTTGTACCTACACAGTACAAAAGCATTTAATTTATACACTAAGGAACACTGCCTTTATAAGTTACTTATTTTTAGCTAATAATTCAGTCCCCTTATAAATTACTAATGGTTCATTTTGTTACAAATAAGATCATTTGAAAATTTGAGGAGAGAACGTTTCGTCAAGGTTCTCACCAAATAAGTTAACCTGTATGATTTTACACTATTGCTTATATTATTGTACATTTTGACAAATACATACCACACACAATGACTTCAGCGCAATATCTACATGCTTTGTCAACTACATTACACATTTATACCGTTCCTGTGATGCAAGTATTCCTGAGAAATTAGAAAAAAAGTCGTGGTGTGACTGACTTTTGAAAAACGAGTGAGTTACTTATTAGAGCAAGTACCAAAAACAGTACTGATCATTTTTTTTAATACCAACATGAATTCTAGGGAAATTTTGAAGCTGAATGTAAAATTTCCAATTTACCAAAACTAGCCGTTGGGATAAAAATAACGATACTGACAAAATGACACTCTTGGTCTGTGACATTTATACGCTTACGAGACCTAGATCTCATCCATAATTGTTTTAAATTCGCAAAACTTGGAAACAAAAGTGTAAGCTATTACGCCTTTTACACCGCATACTATTCTTGTACACTTTTAATCTTGTGTAGATTTTACCATACTGGAATATTTTAGTAAGGGTGTGCTGATTTTCTTAATTAGTGAATAATTACCATGAATTTTAATATTTTTGATGTGGTTGGTCTCCAAACATCCGGTAATGATTGATTCCCATTACAAATTCTAAATAGCTGAACCCTTCTTATCTCAGATTCTTTAAAATGAACTAGCACCTGAGACTTGAGACACAGCTTGAGATTACAATTACACATTTTGCTTTTCTTTTTTTTTCTTCTTCTACCCATCTTGAATAATTCATTTTTTTATAGATGACTTGTTTTGGGAGTAGCATTGCAAAACCAAAATGTAATTTTCCCGTTTGTTGAACCCCACTTAATAATATGATGATTGACTTACAGATATTCACGATTATGATAAAAAGGTTTATATAACTGTGCTTCTATGACTTTCATATATACCAACTTATGATTTTCTTCTTCTGCAGCTGTAAAGAGATACTGTTGATTGATAGTTGGTTGGCGTGATGTAAGCCTCAAAACTCTCACGGTTCAAGTTGAGAGAGTTTCCTCATTGGAAAAGTTATTAAGAGCAGTAGAGAGACAGCTCGCCACCCGACCGCCAGGTTGTGACCGATCTTGCTTTCAACTGGAAACACAACAAAAAGAGAAAATTCTTAATTATAGATAAAAACATATATATATTTTCACAATGCATTCATGAGTATAACATCTCCCCATAGCTATCAAGGGACTTGGCTAACGGAAAACGACAGAGAACATTAGAGCCCGCACTTCCATACTTGGTGTTGCCCAACCTTGGACCGGGACTCATTCTTGATCGTCAAGTATTGATATGCTCTCCCATAAATAATCCTGATAGCGAGTATCATGTCTTGTAAAGTGAAATGAATCATTTTCCACTTCTTTTTCCCACTTGTGCTCCTTCCCCCAAAAAAGAAAGTAAAATATATGGGAAACTACCCCCACTCTCTGAATGAGATATACGTACTATATGAAATCATATGATGGAAAATGATGGCTAAGCTTAGAGAGTTCCAATATCACCAAAACTTTTTTTAACGATAGTCTTACACTCTCCATCGGAAAAACTCAAAGAGATGAAGAATACCCATCGAGAAGGATGAGAGCGTGTGGGTGGACTAAGGATGGTAAATAGTATGACTAGAAAAATGACAAAACTTGCAAGAAAGAAAACAACATCATAAGATATTGGGTCAAGTGATGTAAAGATTCCAAGTATGATGACTATACACTTCTCAGCTTGTATGACTTGATGGTAAAAATCCTAAAAGATTTTTTTCCTGTGTGTAATAAGGTAATAAGAAATAAATGCATTGGGAAGCATATGCACATACATTATTATTATTGTATTGTATCCTTCTCCATATCTGAGGAGTTTACCCGCTAAGGCATCATCATCACATCACCATAATCATGAAATAGGGAAAACGGGAGCAGAATCAAGTTGAGACCCTCTCTCCTTGCTTTTCTCCTTGAGCAAAGTTATTTGTGAAATGGATATAGTAATGTAGGCAGACATCACAAGAGCTTTTTACGAATCATTCGTCGTCGTCATCATCATTATAATAATGATAATGATAAAAGTAATAATAATAATACTCCTTCTCTCTCTCTCCATACTTGAGTCATGCAGCCGCACAAACTTTACACAAACAGAGGAGAAAATGGTAAGAGAAAAAAAGTGTCCAACTGAAATGTCTACAGAGGACTATTAGATACATATATATACATACATGTGGAAACATATTATACTTGTGTGCTTCTTCAGAGTCGCATACAGAAAAGGAAGTAGAGTGAGAGAGAGTGAGTGAAAAAACGGAAAGAGCACTGCATCCACCACGCCACCACACGAAGGGTATAAGTGTGTATGTACATTATTGCATATTATTATTGTTATTATTGTAGATGTATGTAAGAAAGAAGGGATAGCTCAATAACGTGGACATCCTTCCATAAATCATGTCATTTTCCCATTGTACAATGCCATGATGCCAAGGCCTGAAGTTGATGCATAAATCATACAATCTTCCTCAACTCTTTCCTCCTTTCTCCATTTGCTCCACTTGCTATACAATATAAAATGATATCTAGAGAAGGACAAGGATAATATAAATGTTTATAAATGAACTTTGAGAGTTTTGGGATTCTATGGGTTTTATACAAGTTTCCCTTGCTTTTCTTTCACAATTCCGAGAAGACAAGTCAAGTAGAATGCACACAACGCGGAGTCATCATTCCAAAGTATTGCATCCCCCATAATAATTATATTCCTTTGAGGAGCTCGATACGATTTTTTCGGGGGAGTTTTGCAAAAAGTATTTTCATTCTGGTTTGAATACGAAGAAAAGAATAGTAAAAAAAAGTTTGTAATATCAGAATGAATTGTATCTTGTACAATCTACCATCCATCTCTATTGACCACGTAGACAATTGCTCAGTCTTTTTTTACAAATACTCCTCGCCCTTGTTTCATTTTCTTTTGTCTTGTTTTCTCTAACTTGTTCTAGATTGGAGGGCGGTTGGTAAAAATAAAAAAATTGAAAACTTTTTTTTAAGAAACTCGGCATCTTATAGTTTTCCGTGTGGTGTGTGGCCTACGTTGTTTGTGTAAATAAAAAAAGTTCTGTGGGATCTTCTCAAGAGATTCATTTCCCATTCTAATTATTAGCATACACAACTCCAAGTAGAAGCACTCAACCTTATTTATTCATATCAACGAGGCTGAAGAGAGAAAAAGGAGAAAAAATGCGTTTTCTTTGGGTCCATATACTTTTTTGAAAGGAATTGGAAAAAAAGTTTTCCTCTATTTGGATTCGTATTGAGTGAGAGAAGTCAAGTCAAATGATTTGGAACTCTAAAAGGGAAACTTTTCTATTCTAAAAAAGCAATAATAAAAGTCATAGGTCCGTAAGAAACAATTCTTGTAAATAGAAAAGTTTTCCATTTTAAGTTCGAAAATGCTTTTTATGATTGTGGAACGGGAAACCACCCCAAATTCTCATAGTGCCCCGGAACCGAAAAATACAAAGATTTATATATACACATGTTTTAATAAGATTCGTGCTACTTCACCTTGATTTGGATTGTGTTGAGAAATCCTAGAGAATAATAAAAACTTTACTGATATATTTTAAAGGGATGACGTCAGCAAGAGAGAAGCTTTCTACAGGATATGTGAATTTATTGCTTGGCATGACGTGAGATTATAAGCTCACACTAGGGTTACACAGATTAGCAAGTGGCCAAAAAGATAATTAGCTGAAAATGAGGAAGAATAAATAATTTTCAGTTTGTTGAGTTAAATCATCCCAGCAGAAGAGAATAGAAGGTGGGGCAGACAATTCGGTTGGAGCATTTTACTTTACTCCCAACTTCAATTTTTTCTTCTTATACATCTCCTTCTCGTGAACTTTATGGCACCGGGCTTACCAACAAAAAATAAGTATTAGAGAGATTATAAGCTTGAACGGATACTTTGAGAAGAAGAAAAAACCGAAAACGTAAGCCAACAAGAGATACTTTCAAAATAAAGGATTTAGCCAACCTTTACAGTAAAAACGAAATGCCAATGCCACTCATCCATGCCTACTTTTGCTCATTTCAAATCCCATTCTTAAAATGAGTAATCCTCTAGTGTGTGCTCTTTGTGTTTTTTTTTAAAAAAAAGGTCTTGCTCAGTGTTTTCTAACAAATTACCAAAACACTAGGGAATGACAGGTTTAGCTTTCATCAATTCACTTTTTACACTTTTTTCCTCACACCCAAGTTTTTTTCCTTCTTTAAAGAAACTACAAAGTACTTTTTTTAAACAAAAAGGATTCCTCTAATTTCCAATATCAATGATGTACTTTAAACGAGCACAAGATCTTCACGGAGAAATCCATCCACTATTTATAATAATGCATCTTTTATGACGTGTGCGTAGTGGTTACGCGTCAGTTGCTGTATTACGCAATCCACTTGGTCAACAATGAACCCAGCTGGAAGCACTCATGAAGCCTTTGCGTTGCGGTGGAGTTGTATATGACGCCTTTTTAAAAAAAGAAAAACTTCTCGCCATCACCATATTCAAAAGGTTTATTGCTTTGAGCACTTAGATAAAAGGAGGATTTACGAGAATGTGAGCAAAAACCTTTTCCTTTGTCAACGGAAAGGATGGAACAATGAGGTGGGAAAAAATCTCAAAGTATTTATTACTCTAAAGGCTTTGAAAAATTGAAATTGAATCTGGTAAAGGGCAATTACTCATTAGACTCTTTTTGTCCAAGTATAGATGATAGCCTGGGTAAAGTTTGTGCTTGGAGTGAGTTACGATGATGTGGTCAATAGACTGTAAAATGTTTAGAAATGTTGAAATTCCACACGCACAATACAGCCACACATTTACTCCTTCATAAGCAACCGAATATAACAATTATTTAGGTTGGCTACTAGTCACACCAAGTTTTTTTAAAGCAGAGTACAAAAAAATCATACAATTATAAATGCTACTTGTGACTCGGTCCTTTCTGTCATAAAAATTAGGCTGGCCATAAGAATACCTTTATGAATAGAAGACCGTCGCCTTACATAATATACTTTTGTACTGATGTTACAGCTTATAAAAAGAAGAGTGTTGTGTGCAGAGCAATAAAAATGTAGAGTAGCAGTAGACCGAATAATTTCTAAAATTTCGGCATAATATTGGTTTCTGGCTCGAACGCATTTTATTTAACAATTATTCTTTTAGAATAAATAATCTGCTGAAGTTCAACGCAAAATGTTTCAGGTTTGGAATGAGTCAATTGAATATGCGTATTTGAAGCGTTAGCGTTGCTTTATTTATGCGTGCTATTATGTTGCTTCCATCGACAGAACTTGTTTGTTGTAGCAGTTCAAAATAAATGAAGAAAAGGATCCTTTTAATGAAATAAGACCATCTGGCATATCAAAGAATCGAAAACAATTATTGCATAACCGCTAGATATATGTCCAAATTCTTCAAACTTTTACAACTCAATGATCCTAAATAAAATGTTTGAAAGGCGAGACATGGTTCAAGATTCTTTGATGAATTCTTAGTTAGTATGTAATGTTTCCTTATGTCATTGCAAGTTAATTTGCATGTAATGAAGATTGACTAGTGGCTGA
>JAHZNA010002098.1:0-14132 GCA_027743935.1 Sinodicranocentrus sp. ZH6
GCAAAGTGTCTATGTCTTGGCATGGAGTGAAGTTGAAGATGGTAAGCCAGGGAGTCTAGTTCAATTGCTGTGGAGGATTTACCGTAAGTAAGGAAAACATCGTCACGAGTTCATGTCCATTCCAGTATTCAGTTCAAACATCCTTTGGTTCTCACTACTAAACTTGTGTAATTAATTTTAATTGATAATTAAATTGGTAAAAATTAGATTTGGAATATTAGGGATGCTTATGCAAGTGTTTCATATGGGAATTCTCGAAAAATTTTAGACATTGACATTGAATGCATATGTATCATTGTGGCGTTTGTTATTAAATCACAATCAACAGACAGAGCATTTTCCATTTTGGCGACTAGAAAAAATTTCTAAAGACAGTCCACAGGTTGTTGATTTTTCATAAAGTGTATATGTCCAAAGGATAGGAGATTGGTTAGGTTGTCTTTAAATAAAGAACAGACAGGTATGGCGTCTCCCCAATCAAAAGATCTAAATATACGACATCCAGTTGAAAGCCAAATAAAACAGGCTACAACAAGTGATGTTGAACCCCCCCTCGATGCTGAGAGTTTTACGAAAAAAACAGTCATCAGATTAAAAAGAAGAATTGAAGATTCTCCATCAGCACTACTTGTGGTATCCTACAAACGCTCAAAAACAGAAATATTTGAATCTCCTGAAACACAACAAGAGGGGTCTTCGCCGAATACTGAACAGGTGGTTACTGAAGGATTGGACTCAGATAGTGCAGCCTATAGGCAGGTACTGCGACTTGTGGGAACAGTAGCAGAGGAAGAGGTAACTCAATAACTATATATGAATGAAAATATCTCAGAGAAATCTCATCTCTTTGAACATTGAATTTTATCATTCGCTGTTAATTACTAATTAAATGATAATATTTAGATTAGTAATATATTCTCAGCTGTTAGAGATGTGCTGTCTACTACTGAAAAGCCGGAACCTTCGGTTTCATTTAGGAAAAATATTAAAGCAAAATCCACGAAACTCACAGAAAAAACACGACAAAACTTTCTACAAAGTACCACAGAAAACAGATTCAGGGTAAGTACCTTCAGGATTTTAGCTCTGGCCAAAAGCCCCAAAATATGTCAGCCAGAACTAGTCAATAGAATAGGAATCAAAGTAGGTGTCAGTAGAAATAATTGAAAATGCGTTCTTTCATGTTCTCAGTTGGTTAATAATAAACGCGGTGTGGAGAGTAATGATGACAAAAGTTGTCAAAATGTGAAAGGCTGGACCGATGGGAAAGAGTTACTCAACCTTCTGGATTTAGTACCTGAACATACATCAGGGCTGTCTAAACCTAAAATTCGTCCTCCCGGATTTGAGGTCTTAGTTCATTATTTAGCGTACTTATTTACACGAAAATGTTATCCATTTTGCGACAATTATGTAAATGATAGTAATATCAATTTGAATATCATATTTTAGGACGGTAACATTACTTGTAACGGGATTCCAATGGTGAAAAAAGCTGCTGAGCTATCCTCCAACGAAGGTTTTGTGTATGATCTCTATGTGTCAAATGATCCTTGCATTGAAGAGTCAACATCTGGTGTATTTATAAGGTACGTTGTTCATCGTGTTGACTAATTGTACTAGTACTCTTAGCTTTTAGTGGCATGTTTAGCTGATGATTCAAATGCGAAGTCCAGGGGCCCATTACACAGTCCACTCCGCACTGCTATACTCCTCACTCTGCATGGAAATTACCATAGTTACGCCCTATCTCTTCCATGTTAAAAAAGTGCAGAGCTGGAGTGCAGAGGACTTTGCAAAAAATGGTGAAATGGGGCACAAGGTCTGCTTTTACTTTAACACCCATAATCCATTTGCATTTGTAGCGTCGAAGAAGCCGAGGAAGAGCTGGATTTTGGAGACGATTATCGAGAAAATGAAGACAATCTATTCGTTGATGACGATGAAGATTCGAATGCCGAGGATAATTGTCGAAATGACTATCCTGACAGCGAAGAAGAAGGTTTGAGGGACGATGAAAGTTATGGAGCGGCTGGCCAAAGTAATGGTTATGGACCCGATGCTTCTGATGATGAGGGTGTTTTAGACAGGTTTACCGGAATGAATGTTAGGGGTAAATACATAGTAATTTATTTTAATTGAATCCAACATCAAATGATTCTTAAGCATTCAAATTTAAGTTAGAGCTTAGTTTATAATGAACACTTATTGCGCTTTTTTATCTTAGGTGATTCATCTAGTGAAGACGAAGGGCTTATTTATGAAATAGATGACGATGGAGCAAATCACTTGATCAATTTTGAGTCAAAATATGCACAACTACGGAGATTTAAGCAATCGTATTACACTGAAGTGGTTTCGTCAGACGCCGACGAAGACGATGAGTGATTTCTTAATTTTAGGGAACTTGTTGCTGTAAAGTTTTCCGAAAGAAGCTTAAAGAAAGTTTGTCTGACAAATTATTTATATTATGGAGAAATTGAACTTTTTAAAAATTTGTGAATAATTTTTTGACATACTTAACAAAGAAAACCTATGCGCACACGTTTAAAAGTGAAAGTTGAAATAAATAAATTCATAAAACGCACACATTATCAATATTCTCATTGCATTTCCTCAATGCAGACCCAGAGTATTGGGGTAGATGGAGTAAAGTATATTAGTAGAACATACGTGTGTTGTCGCGTGCGCAGGATTGTGTTCGGAAGCCCTACTAGAACACTTATAGAGCATTGATGTTCAGTCGACTTGCATAATATTGACTTGGTTTGGTAGGTCTAGGTAGACAAATTTAAATCTATTTTACGATGGATTTTGCAACAAATATTTCACATTTTCATATGATTTTTCTTTGAAATAGTGCTTCACCATTGTCATATGATTCCAGTCCTAGATGAAACCAATGTGGAGCATAATTTGCATAAAAAAATTCACATTCATTGTAGTATTCTAAAACTACTAAAGCCTGCACTATAGTACATGCACATTTGCTTGCACTTACAATTAATAATACGCTTTTGCGTGTAAACTGTTTCGATATAAAAAATCAATAGTTACCTTCTCGGAGGTTTTTTAGTACTGTGCGTGTATAGACCAGTGTATTGACCACACATTATCCGCGGTTAATATGATTGCATTAAATTAATATGATTTTCGTCAGGTTTCATGTATTGAAATAAAACGTGAGTAACAATATAGTTTACAAGACCATTAGACAAACGGACGGATGCGAAAATGTGCTGCTAAATTAACAATTCAGCTTAGTTAGTATATGTCACTTCCTCTCTTATGAGAACTTTATTTTGGCGGAATAGAAGTTTATAAAATTGTATATTGTATCCGCAGTAAACGGCTAGTGAGCGGTGAAAGCGATGCTTTCTCTGTTTACTCCTAAAGTAAAAAGAACCTTGCGTTATGCTGTTGCGTTCTTAACTGTGCTCGTGCTTTCTCGGAATCTGGTAAAAATAAAAAAATGTCGTCTACTAATGAATTTGCAGATTTAGCATGCACCAATCCAATTGATTTTCTAAAACCATTAGGTGGAGTGCGGTGGCGATTTGGGATCTATAGAATGCGTCGATGGAAAGTGGCAAATAGATACGAAAATCATTAGTCTTGTTATCGTTTGCCCTGTTCAGATTTCTTGGGTACGAAAAATTTAAACATATTTAATTAATATTCCATAATAAAAAATAAAGGTCTAGTTGTAATTATTACTATTAATTAATTATCCGTCTAGGAGAGCCTGGTGTGCGTATTCAAACGTTACGGTTTGTATGAAAACGGACTGATAAATGAAGACTTTCACATGTTTTTATGTAGTCTCTTTTGGAAGCGTACTTTAATCGAATACTGCTTCGTTCAGTTTACAAACTGCTTAAACCTGTTTGGTGGTGGTAAGGCATCTTTCGTTGTAAGAAAATTCTCTATTGCATCCATAAGTTGTCCTTGAGATTTAAAATGATTTAAAATTCTAGTGGAAACCTTGCAACTGTTCATATTTCCTGTGAGCATGTGCGTATTGAGTTCCATTAATTCTTATACGGTTTGTTCCAAGAATTTTTATATTAAATACGAAATAGTAATTGTGCCGTTATCATAATAAATTTTATTATAGATTTTCCTATATTGACGTTTTTACGACAATATACAAAATTAATCCAGCTTACATTTTTGACTTTTCAGAATTGTACCATCTAGTTAAAATGTAAAAGTAAAGTGGTAAGTAAAAGCTACATCATTTATTCATGATACAATATATAGAGACACCATCAACCATTGGGATTGGACAAACGTGTGTATTATATTTTTATTATACTCTTTTATATTTTTGACTTATAATCATGTATTACACCTGTAAATTGATGTATACATTTTTCTCAAATTTCCCAGTGCCTATACATATACGTTGAGTAGTTATCTAAGTTAATTAAACTACACATAACAGCCAAAAAGATAAGAGACAGGCTATGTCGATATTTACTTTTAATTTCTTACACGAACTTTTTATGTAGCTTTCACATTCTGTGAGAGACTGTGAAATAATTTAAAAAAAGAGGATTTATACAGTTTACAGTTCCGTTTTTAGAGTTTGTGTAAATGTAATAACAAATGGCTCTAATTTAGTCGGGCTCTGTTGGACTGTGTATGCTTTCTGAATTAGTTATCACAATTAAAAGGTGCCTAAGACAAGCTAATATATATGCGTGGATTGTGGATAGGAGAGACATTGTTACATATATTATGATAATGATAAGAAACGTTCCTAATAATCTTAAGAAACGATTTTAAAAAATCATGCTTTAATATTTATCGAACTTCACATCTAACGATAAGTAATCTTCTTGACTAATTACTTTAGGAAGGTTAACCGTACATACCTGACTCTAAATTTATATTGATCTGAATTTCAATTTACAAATCTAAATGTCCCGATCCCCATCAATCATGTGTTTATTTATTTTTACTATGCTTGAGTACTTTTCAGTACTTAATATCTTACAGGTTGGGCTGGGGTCGGGTATAATAGGGAGCATTTATGTTTGCAAAAAGCTTTATGGTCCCAATCCCATTACACTGCATACGATCCATAGATATTATACAATAAATCAGGGCGTCTCTTATGGATAAAGCTATAAAGCATTTTTACCTTAGGTTTATATAGTTCGTTGTGAGTTCTATTTTATTATCTATGCTAAAACTATAGGTATTTGTAACTAAATGGATGGGATTAACAACGTCAAAGCTTTGATGAGCATAAAATATAAAAATATTCTAATGTTAATTTATTTCAAAAAAGTATTACTCAGCTAATAAAAATAACTTACGTACTAAGTAGTACATAGAATTTCTTATCAAATACATAAATAGGAGTTAAGTTTTCAGTTCTGTCATTATTTTAAACTATTCCAAGTTTTCTACCTTACTGAATTTCAAGTATCTTTTTGTGAACAATTAAGGGCAAGCAAACTACTCCATTTAAATTGAACCTCATTCACTCCGAAAATATTAATGTTATTTTAAATCTAGCACGTTTCAATTCTTCTTTTTTCGAAAGCAGGTTTTCACTTACACCTTATCCAATTTCGGCATGAAAGTTACGGCTTTGTTTCTTTATACGAAATCGTTCCTCCGATCATCCCGTTTATCTCCTGTTCAAAATAGAATATTAGAAAAAATATTAAAATTTTGATGGACTCCTCAGTAATCAGATACAACGATAAATTGTTACTGGATTATGTAACTAGTAACAAAGCATTAGTTTTCATTCTCTATCCGGTATTCCATAATCCACGATACAATATTACATGCAAATGCAAGATGCAAAATATTTACAAAATCACAACGTCAAGATTCCAAGTCGTGCTTGTTCAGCGACAACAAAAGACATTCCACTCCTAATTAAAAGACTGCCTACAACGCATTTTCACTCTGAATTCTTATCAAGCAGCTCATGCTCAATAAGCTAAATTGCAGTGAAAGCATAGTACAAATTCTAGATTACAAATTTTTGAAAGTCAGTTGACGAACTTGCACCTAGGAATCTTTTTTCAGAATAATAAGCAGTTTATCACTGTACATTTTTGTCGGTGATAATTATGCATACAAAATAACATTACTTGGCAAAAGATGATAAAAATCGTAATTGACAATGAGTAAGTATATTTTCAGTAAGTTTTAATTCGCAAATTTTGATGCATGCTCTGGAAATTACTGCAAATATCTTACGCATTCCATTAGGTTTGTAAAAGTCATTTATAACGTTTACAACTTTGGTTTTCTTTACTTATATTTATTAAAAAGTAAGCAAGTCATATCAATCAGTTCAATATATGCATATATATATTTAGGTATAAATTATGCATGCATTTACACTCATTGAATTTGATGAAATACACATATCGACATTGACCTGTTCATTTTGGGTAGATATTATTGATCACCTTTTAAAGCTCAAACTGAATCAAAATTCAGCATAAAGGGGTAACGTCTTACATCACATCATTACTTTGCAAATTATTAAAGTATGTGTACGGAAAACTGAATGAAATCAAATTACTTGACTAACTACTAAATATACATAAGACACAACATTACATAAAAAGCAGCCACATATTCACACACAACAGATAACGGCACATTTAATGCATACCCAATTGATTAATTAGTCCATAGAAAACAGTCTTTTTCTCCGAAAGTTTAGACCGCTTTAAAGCATATAAAAAATGTATGTGACGAGTGCTCCACTTGAAAAAAGTCATTTCTCCTCCTTGAGGTAGCTTCCTCTTTCACATTTAAGTTGGTCGATAAAATCATACGAGCATAATTTTCTTACACATTTTCCTGGTTAATCCACGTATTGCAAAACTTCTTATAATTAATGTGTATACGGAACTTTGGTCTTATCATTTAGATTTCAAGGACCTGTCAAGTTACATTAACTAGTTGTAATCGTACTATTAATAGGATGGCAACAGCATTCACGCAAAAAGGACGTCACATTTTATAACGTTAAACTACGTAATATTTAAACCACTTATGATTCACTTAACCATTGTTTGAGGAAATTTCCACATATATAAGCGTTTTGAAAATGAAAGATTAACAATGCAAAGACGTTGATGTATTACTTCCTTTTACATTAAAGCATTTCTATTGTTTTCAAAAGCTTTGACTGGCGGTGAGTGTGCCTCGCAATAGAAATTGATTATTTTCACACGAAAAAGTTGTGCTCGAAACATTTATCCATCTGCGACTGACAGTGACACTGAGAGCTAATTTACAAACCAATAAATCTATGTTTACGGTGTAGACTAACAAAACTTACACTGAAAAGGAGTCACTAATCACAGTAATGTAATCGCTCAAACAAAGTAACATGTACTTACTTAGATAATTAATTATTGAGAGCTCGCACATTGTTTGTGTGTTGTTTTGTGGAATGTTTAAAACTCACACGAGTAGGTAGCTCGAGCTGATTTAACAATAATATATTCATGCTTTTCGATTCATCATGGATCATGGATTGATTTAAGCAGTAACACCTTAGTACATGCATACTTAACATAACATAACATACATGCATTATGAATAAAAGTGGAATATCAATAAAAATAAAATATTTATACGTCGTCTCATTTTGCATTTTTCCTTGTAACACGTGTAAATGTTTTGAACTACAAAAATTAGCATGCATTGGATATGAATATTGGTTCAATGCCCGTTTACTTAAGACATTCCAAGTTTCCAAAGACATCAATCTCTTAAGGAAAGTTTCCATCAAAGGATTATTCTCATGCATTTCATCAATCATGCATTCATCCCAAATTCCGCAATGCTCATTATCACATGCACAACAAGCTCTCATGCAAAAAGTGATTCGAAAAATATCCGTTGAGCCAATTGGACTTCTACAACAGCTTTTTATTCCATGAACTGAAAGTTGTGGTTGAGAGCAAGGGAGGGTTACTATAAAATCCGGAAATAATAATCATAAGGATTTTGTTTGTCTTTAGTTTCTGTCATAACATTATCATGTTAAAACTTTTTCGGTCGAGCAGTCCAGTCCAGTGCGAGACAAGAGCAATATATGTAAGTTTATATAGAGCACTGACATAAAAAAATTCGATCAAACATTACTTGTTTCTACGAGCTTGTGTGTATAAACTGTAATGTGGTGCATACGTTTATATACTTCTCATTTTATGAATATATTAGAACTTTTGCATTTGCATTGAGTTGATTTGTCATTAAATGTTAGGTATTATAAAAATGGTTTACCGTGCGAAGTCAAGAAAACTTTGGAGGACATGTAAAAAAAGTCCATTCTCTGAAGGAAAATCAAATTTTCGATTATATTGACAAATCTGGTAAGGTTTGTATAAAAACTGTGGTATGCAGTGTAACGCTTTATAGCTGAGTTATCTCGTCTGGGCATGATCGAATACTGTCAGAAGAGTCGACAACGACTTCGAAAGAGGTCAGAGTTGATTTATTTGGAGTGTTGGTAATAATCGTTTGGGCATTACAGTATCGAGACGTTCTCGGAGTTCTCAGAGGAGGGGTAACCAGTGTTAACGTAGATGTTGAAGGAAGGGCAGTACTGACTGTTGTATAAGTCGGTTGAGAACGGCAATATGGCCAACGGTCATAGGAGTCCCGGTTCTTACCACATGACAATGTCCTTCCAAAAGCTCGGCGAAATTTCACAGACATCGCGTTGTAAAGAATGGGATTGATAGCACTGCAATAAAAATAACATGAAGGTTCAGCATAAAGATCACTTACCAAGGTCAATGGTTTTAATTGAACCGGAACAGTAATAAGATAATCACTTCGTTAACTATTGGAGGTATCACAAGCATCCTCCTTTAATAGCTTTTCGGTCTGGTAAACTAATGATTTTTCCACAGCCGTTAGTAGTAATTATTAAATACTTTTAAATGTTTGATTTTCCTGTTTGGATTTGCATACATGTAGCTGAATTGTAATGTAAGTTGATAAAAATCCACCCCACATTATGCACGTATTCAATAAGTACAAGAATGAATGAAGGCGAGTTTTATTTTAGAAAGTAGAACGAATTTCTCCTAAAGTTTGAATTAAATTTAGTATGTACACTTTCCATCGGCTATTTACTTATTAGATTTTGGAATTATAACAATAAATCACTGTTTACGTGTGTTTCAGTGTCGTTAAAAACAGTCTCTCATAACCCCAGTAATTTCTTTTGGTATTCTGAACTAATTTCTCACCAATAGGTCTTTTAAAGCGTATGGTGCTTGCATCGCATGTAATTTAATTTAGCAACATAAAGCTCATGGAATGGCCATCAAGGGTATCATCTGTATTTCAATTAAAGAGCCCTCACAATGAAACTCCACAGGTCTACTACAGCCTACATTAGCCTACTCCGAGTTGGGTTGAGATCCCGGACCGGTTTTTGTACAGCTAAGAAAAACAAGTTCTTTAAATACATACATGCAAGGTCACTAATACTACTACTGATCAAATTTGGTATCGTGCTGCCATGCTAAGGATAGTTTAATCTAGATCTATAAATTGCACAATCAATTCTAATATTTCTAATCTAATCTAACTCTTGTGAAAATCACTCAGAGTACTACCAAGCTCTATTCAAAGCACAAAAATAGCGTTCTTAGTAGGTACATTTTATTTAGGTAAGGTGCTATTCAGATTCAATCATAAAAGCTTTAAACTACAATGTAATTACTCACATTTCACCACTTATCTATACTAATTTACAGTCAAAAAATAGTTTTTATCTCTAAAATTCAAGGTAAGCTCGAAAAAATAATTTCCCCATACCTAATTTAGAGTATTACCCTATTAGCATAAACCTGTTTTTGTTGACAGAAAAATTGTAGCAAGGTTCAAAAAATAACAAGACGCAAAAATATTAGTTTCACTTACACACACCTTACTTCAGAATTTCATTTCTAAATTTCCATTATATAAATGAATATAAAAATACTAAGAAGTGAAAACCGTGCTTCACTCTATCACACACTGGATTAACAGACATATCTTTCCCGACCTACTTTTCTCCTCGAGTGTAAAAAATAATTAGCTGGCAAGCAGAGAAAGCAGTAAATATTAACTTTATGGTTCTCGAGGTTCTTACCCGAACAGTAAGATACATCCTTTGGCTGCATTTAATCAGGAGGGATATAAATTTATACAGCAGAAGGGACGCATATATGTAACTTGGATGAGACTACTCCAACAAACTCCAGCTTTTCCAAGTCTTCAAGTGTAGTGCTACTTTTACTTGTTTGACTTGAGCTTTTGGTGGAACTTTAATTTACCCATTCGTTTTTTTCGTATTAATATGTCGTCTCAGAAGAGATGTGTTTGTCTTACGATAGTCATTTATATTATTTTTCAAGAGAAAACAGTAAGACTATCGGTCCGCTGAACATACTCTCCTTAAGCCGTCGTAATTAAGTTAATGTATTCATTTCACGCGTACGTACACGAATGCAAGTATATATTTTTCTCGTAAATACATCATCGCAATTACGAACAGGGTTTGACTTATGATATATAATATAAATCGGAGAGGCACCTACTTCTTATACTTTTTTAAGCTAATAAAAACTGGTTTTAAGTCACATTGTATGGAACACCAAAACACTACATCAGTTGACATCAGTATTAGAACTCTTATCAATCTAATGTTACTCGTTATACATGTAATGTGCCTAAAAATGAGAAATGGGTACAGGTATATGAGTTATAACCCTAAGTCCTATGTACGTAATCGTACCTTTCTGGTGCCTGTGGGAAATGCGAAATATATCTTTTATTATGTTTGATTTCCTTAGTTCCTTCCTCATAAACTTTATTTCCTTTCTGAGTGCGTCTTTTTTCAGGAAAGATTTTCTGCCAGAGTAACGTTCAACACATTTACAGACGCTCCATTTTCCAGCGCACAGAACTAAAAGACATAAATTTTCGGTAAAAAGTTTGGTTCGCCTGTACACTGTACTTAGCCATCGGTTGACACAAAGCATACACCTACTCACATACTTACACAAGTATTTTTTATAGAAAATAGTTCGTTCCTGAAAGAAAGTAATTCCCAAGCTATATTCTAAAATTACAAAGTATAAACCTCTACAGCAAATAAGTAGTTCAATAAGTCAACCGGGAAACTTATAGTTATAGCGGATTCTTTAGCATTTTTGACAGGTGACGCAAATGCTTGCTAGACTATGACCACGCAATTGGTGTCTCAAAGATTAAAATCATATTTACTATGACACATATCAGAGATGACATAAAACAAAATGACAGTTGCCTGTTTCCTATCAAATAATAGTGTAATAATACGAACACTTCAAGGCTGCACCCGAGTGCACAATACTATATCAAGTCGATGCCTTTTTCATTCACAATTAGGGACATACCACAGTTGACAGTGATATTTTGTGACTTCTCAAGAAGTAAAGAGCTTACTAGAACAATTGAGAATGATAACGTTTTTATAGGATTGAGTATTGAATACCCGTCAAAGCAAGCATAACTTATTATAATCTTAATATCGTAGCATAAAATAACGATGCTCTTCCTTCTCTGTTACATAATGTAAGCACACATTTGCGTAAACATTTGAAAGATCAGAATGCATGTCACCTGTTGTAAAAGACCAGCTCCACAGTCTAGAAAGTAAAAATATAATAGTGTATCAAAACTCATCCAGCGATAAAAATTGAACCGTCTTTTTATGGATTAAAGCTACATGATTCCTTTCAAGTTTGGTATGATCATGATGAAACAAAAGAAAATGGAAATATGCTCTGTGAAAAGGCAGAAAGAGAGAGGGAAAGACTTCCCCTTTGTGTAAAGTTTAATAGAAACTTTTGGTGTACAAGAAATAGAGAAAAGGCTTTCAATAGAGGTTTTCCCGTAATTTTTTACCCTTGCAAGCGCTTTCTCCTCCAACATATTATTTATTCACAATCAGTTGAACGGTTATATCGTCTGCTTCCTGTTTTTCTCATTTTGCAAACATATATTATTGTAGCAACAGTCCTGGTCGGCTATATAAATATACTTGAATATTGAATGCTTCTTTTGTTTTTAAGAAGACCTAGAAACTACATACGCCAGACTGCAAACACAAGAAATCATACTTATAATGTCTAGCAAGCAAACATCAAACATGTCTCTTTCCCTTTTAACAGCGTTAGCGCGATGAGGAAAGCACGAATGGTAAAGTAATAAGTAACGCTATAAGTGCTTCTGGTGGAACCATATATGCTTGTATTTTGCTCATCGGGATAATAATGGTAAATAATTGCAGATATATTTTAAAGCTACTAGCTTAAAGGTATTATGGATGAAAGAACTAGAGGAAGGTACACTTCGATTGTGTTGTGACTCAAGCGGAAACATAGCCATGTAACGAGAGCTTAGAAAATATGTGTAGAATTGTTGCTTTCATTTTGATGCTGCATCAATACAAGTCTCTGATTTTGTTCTTACTGCTATTACGTCTTGCTCAAAGTATTTTCTCTAGAATTGTAAACCAAAGCTCCTCTTACGTTTAGAGAGGATTATGAAATGATGGTGAAGGACTAAGACGAAGACGACAGTTTTAATTATTAAGATTTACTGCTACATGTTGTGGCTAAGATTTCAATTAATACTTTAGGAATTAAAACGAGAATATGATGGAATTAAATTGTAAAGTTGTCATTTTGCTAAATCCAACAATGTATATTGTGCAAATCGGTCTTACAGAATGTTCTGGGGCGAAATGACACTTAAGTTACGTCTTACGTTACAGACTTTTTCTTTAGTTTTCCATAATATTTAGGATTTAATAAATGGGTAAGTGACTTCATATCCCAAGGTCCAAATACTCTTTCACAGAGTAAGAATCAATAATCAAAATACATTTGAACAATTCATTGTTGTTTTATTTTTGGCGTTTTCAATCCGTAGCTCATTCCCTAATGGGTTCAGTAAAGCTGCGAAGGATCAATAATCAAAATGCATTCGAACAATTTATCATTGTTTTTTTAGCCTTTTCAATTCGAAGCTCGTTCCCTAAAGGGTTATCGTAAAGCTCTGTCAGAACCGATTACCGAAAAATCGCTGAAATACAGAGAAAATATCCAGAGTTTAAACCAAGACCTATCCTAACATACACTATTTTTTCAGCCATCCATTTTATCCCTCACTCAGCTATATTATTGATTTCTTGAATTCTTGAAATGATAAATGATAGTAGATCATAAGAATGGCATACCATTACGAACTATTAAATCCTCGAGGTACTCATCTTTTACTAATATGTACAATAGCATAATGATTCATACTTCCTCGTGAAACCCCTTTGTCACATTATTTGCACGTACCATTATTTGGAAAAACCGGTAACTTTATCAAATATATATGTAGGCAACATTAACCTTTCAGATTCCTAAAGGAATCTTTCTCCTTGACTTACCTATTTATATAGACGCAAGTCTTGCACAGCATTAGGTACCAAAGATCCATGAATTTCTCCTTAGCCAAAGAGTTATAGACCAGCATTCCTCGGTAAGGGAGCCAAAGAATGGCGAAGATGACTACTACCATTACCAGCATCTTAACAACCTGAAAAAATAATAATATTTGAACGACTATTAACTGAATTACTGAAAAGCACCGTTAAAGATCAAGATCAGAATGAACTGCACAACTCATTGTAAAACCCCTCTAAAATTTATGCTACCGAAGCACGTAACACACATAACTATTGTTTTACAAGTAGAAATAGTATTTCCGTTAACTGTAAACGTACGTATGTTGTCTCTCTAACACATGTTGTACGAACATCGTCACCGTATACGAGACTACGCCATTAGTATTTAATAGTTGTTTTAAATCTATATTTGGATTATAAAGCTGTTTCACTTTAGCTCTAGCAATATTATGGTACTAGATTTATACTAAGATTATAATATTTATAATTGTTACAACATTTATACGGTACACTTAGCTCCCAGCGGTGTCTTAGGGTACTCGCTTTCCAGAAGTACATATGTTCTTAATGTTATTTTCACGAGTTTGATGAAACGAAAGCATGACAAAGAGAAAAATGGACTCAGTAATGCTAT
>JAHZNA010002099.1:0-41081 GCA_027743935.1 Sinodicranocentrus sp. ZH6
GCACATGGTGATGTTATTTAACATTCTCCAGAAAGAGGGTTTATGTGTTGCGTTTTATGTTATCATCAAGTTACATAATATCGCATTGTGTGCCATATATGCTATGCATGCATTATCTTAACCCCCTGCCCATAAAAAACCATATTCACATGACCATTTATTAATTTATAAATCAGAAGATATGTTTTTGCAGATTAGCACAGTTCACAAACACGGGAGCGATAATGATAAATGCTTATATCAAATTTATTAGTACATTTTCAAACACGTACGTACTTAATTCATTGTTTCGTGCCCGATTGATAGAAAACAAAAACATCAGCCTTACCTATAGCCTTAGCACGTGCTAGCCTAGCACAAACTTTTTATTTCAGGAACGTTTACCTGTGATAAACATAAAGGAAAATTGTATTCATAGTTTGTTCGTCGATAAGAAGTAGTGGAATGCATGCATGTATGGCCCGTTTGATGAATGAAATCTCGATTAAAATAGAATCCAGTAATCAAATTTTTAACAGTCTTATACAAAACTTTATGAGCATAGCACGAACCTTTTAACTTACTAATAATAAATAATATTAACTGGTAAAAATGAAGACGATAAATTTTGTGGTGGCAGGAGTATTGTTCATACTCCTGCACATGATTACTGCTGAGAAAATACTTTTCCTGTTGCCAATCGCTAGTAAAAGCCATACCAACTTTTTTGATCCCTTCATCCGCGCAATTGCAGAAAGAGGTCACGACGTTGTTAGTTTAACTTCAGCAAAAGCTCCTAGAATGCCATCCAACGTTCGACAAATTCAAATCTGCACAATGGAAGAAATATTTGGAGAAATTGGAAACCCATTTGAAATGAGAAGGATGGGAAAAGTTCAGGCTCTTTTTAACGGAAGTTTTGACGCCATGTACAGAGCATGTGCTCGTCTTCAAAAAACCGATCAGTTTTTGGATTTGTTGACAAAGGACACGTTTGATTTGGTGGTAGTAGATATTCTAATGAATTTCTGCGTACTTCATGCCGTTCCTGTGCTGAAAGCTCCGTCTATATTAGTGACCACTTTTGCTACACCGCCAGTGGTGTCTGATTCTTTTGGAAATCGACTTCCACCAAGTTTTGTTCCCGAGACAAATTTGAACTTCGGTCACAGCATGACATTCACCCAGAGGCTAACGAATGTCATTGGAAGGGAATTCATGCAGCTCTTATGGCACTGGCTAATAGTTAAAGGAGCTGAAAATATGTACCGAGAGAGTTTTCCCTCTGGAGAGTCGTTACCAGGTGTTTATGAAATTCAAGCGAATGCTAGTATGATTTTTTCGAATTCTCATTTCGCTCTTAATCATCCACGGCCACTTTTACCAGACGTTATTGAAGTCGGGGGACTGCACACCCGACCTGCTAAACCTTTACCTAAGGTATATTATGCTTTATCCTTTAAATTATACTGATCGGTGGATTAATTTTGTACGTTGTACCCATTAATTTTAATATTTTAGTATAATACATTTATTGATGCATTTCTTTCTGTTCTCCCTCAGGATCTCGATGAATTTTTAAGTGGTTCAGCGGAAGCCGGATTCATTTTCTTCAGTCTGGGTTCCATCATTCCTGCCAAAGTCATGCCTGAAGAATACAGACAAATCTTCATTCGGGTGTTTTCTCGTATGAAGCAAAGGATTGTTTGGAAATGGGAAACGGAATATATGCCTGATGTACCTCCCAACGTTCTCCTTAAAAAGTGGCTTCCCCAACAGGATATTTTAGGTATAAGTAGTTGCGTCAAATGTATAAACGTTATCTTATGGTTCATATATAGTTAAACAAATATTAAAATATTGATTTATTTCTGTCCCTGCAGGTCATCCAAACATCAAAATATTCATGACACATGGTGGTTTACTTAGGTATTATGTCATGTCTCACAGTACAAGTATTTTTGTTATATAAGTGCAAATGACAATTAATTAGAAAATACAATGGGAAATGAACTAATTTACAGCACACAAGAAGCTGCTTATCACGGTGTCCCACTTTTAGGATTTCCAATTTTCGGTATGATTCTTTAAATTAAATGCAGTCATTCAATAAGATTATTTAGATTATATATTTTATTTCAGAATATAAATAATACCTATAAAACTTAAGTTTCTAAATCTAAATCACTATTTATTTCAACATCTATTTTTGTAAAATTTGTAGGTGACCAAGACTTGAACGTCATGCAAGCTGAAACCGCAGGATATGCAAAGTACTTCGAAATCCTCGATCTGACCGAAGAAAAATTGGAACATGCACTAAATGAATTACTAAAAAATCCGGCGTACGAGATTACTTTTTACCCTTAATTACTATATAATTTAACTTTTTTCTTAAAATTGAGACTTGGCATACCTTTCTGTTGTATTTACTTTAATTACAGTTACTACAAGAAAGCAAAGGAATTATCAGTGCTGGTACGAGACGTCCCCGAAACTCCTCTTGAGAAAGCCATATTCTGGACGGAATACGTTCTGCGTCACAAAGGAGCCACACATCTAAGATCTGCAGCACGAGAACTAAATTTCTTTCAGTATTATGTCTTGGATGTAGCCCTTGCTCTTCTTCTCATATGCATTATAGCGCTTTTTGTATCATATAAAATTTTGAAATCAATTTGGAGAAGACTGTGGATTGGGAAAGTCCCCAAAACTGTTATTGATAAACCTAAGTCGCAATAATCTACTCCAATAACATCCCATTTCTATGTTGTATGTGTGTAGTGTGTGCTTTACTTATATTAAATTATTGAATTGAGTACAAAAGTGTACATAAAAGATAAACTGCTGTAAAAATTTATGTAGAGATCGATTTACATAGTTATTGATTCGTTCACAAACGTACTTTGAAGCTATTTTTAAAAATCTATTCAGCTAAGAAAAATTTTACCTAGGAGGAATTCATAGACGAGGGGTGTCCCAAGGTACAGTTGGATCTTTCATAGACCAAAACTGCATATAGGTATATAAAAAATACATGTATGAATTTTGTAATTGCTCAGTTTTTCCACTTGTGAATAGATTCATGCAAATTTTCAAAAGTTTACGTGCAGAAAAAAACACATGTGATTAGGTCGATACATGCTTTGCATTTGATAGGCAATGTTGACTCGGTGACGATTGGAACGGCCTGCACTGCTGTATGCATATCGTTGCATTGGCGTTTCCAACAAAAATCTTCCCCCAGCTTTGACATCCAAAGGTTTTTCCTGCGATGAAATGTAAAGCTAACTATAAATGACAGGTTATCGCACATGGTAAACCCATAGCTATAGAAAAATTTGTTAGTTGCTATTTCTTTCGGAAAAGTTAACCATACAAATAGTCAAATTTTGATTAGAAGCACGAATCCCTATCATTTAACTCAAACTTTGTCGTCAAACCATCTAATTATTTAAAGGCTCACATATTGCACCGACGATGACATTGGAATTTCCACCAACAAAGTGACATAAGGAGTTTCCGGAACACGAGAATGCTTAGATCGAAACAAGTTAGCTGAAATCACAAAAAAATAGTCGTATCACCCCGTCTCTCACGCACGATATATAGAACAGTATTTAATTTTAATCTAGTAATAGAACATCATTACCGAGACTTGAAAATAAGGGTAGAGAATCTGCAAAATCTGGGGCAATGATAGCTATAAATAAAATTAATATAACTTTTTGGAAAAAATGGACTTTCATGGTTGGGTTTTATACATGTTTTACAGATACAAGAGACAAATAAGAAATATGAACTGAATGCATGACGGATTGGCAAATGAATAGCAATTTGAGATGCATAAACGATGTTTAAGTTCTTTCTTTCAATGCTTCATCCCAAAGGAATCTTGTTTTGTTGTTTTTGTAAGCATGTTTATGGTGTACTTTTTATTATGTCTGGAAAACATCTATTTGTTGATATTTGAAAAATTATCTACAGTGACATTTGACAGTGGTTGTTGTTCCTATTGTCAGTCACCCAGGAATTCAGGTATTGTATACTTGCCTGTACACTTTCTCTTTTCAGAAGTATTATTGATCATTCAGAATTTTGTATAGATCGGTTTATCTGATAAATTTTTTTACAATGTTGTGCCAGATTTGAGAGTTTACCTGCTTTTACAACGTTTAAGACGTATGCATCATTTCAGTATTTTGTAAGTCGTTAGTCGTAAAACATAGTTGGTAGATATACGTTCGCAAAGTATTTGGGTAGAAGCTAAATAAAATTATGTAGGGACATTCTTCTTTTCATTACTTCATATCCCACCAGCATTATGCATCATTTCAGTATTTTGTAAGTCGTTAGTCGTAAAACATAGTTGGTAGATATACGTTCGCAAAGTATTTGGGTAGAAGCTAAATAAAATTATGTAGGGACATTCTTCATTTCATTACTTCATATCCCACCCCATATTCTATTTGTTTTGTCAACCCTGTCGTAGTGTTTTTGTTGTTACATCACACTAGGGTATGTGCGTACAAGAGCAGGATGAGGAATAATAGAAAAGCGCATTTCTCAACAATTGCTGACAATGAGTGCAACAATGTACGTCTCCTCACTTCTTTTGTTTAAGATTACTAATGGGTTTTGTACTCGTAATATCAATGCATAAATAAGCACTAGACATGTACCTGCAGTGGCTATCATATATACCTTGCTTTATGCACATCAAATTATCCTCCATGGATAGGTATATGAGTGTAGCTAGATGATAACAAAAAACGGTTCAATTAAATAAATGCATGTGTTGTATGTAGTATCTTTGCTGCAAGATTTCTTTGAATATTTCATTTCATCATTTGCACTTGGACTTGACATACCTCAATCGTCAATCTTATTATATTTCTAATATTTCTGAATTGTTCATGCTAATTTTTCATACAGACTTGAGACTTGAGAAACTACCAGATGCATAGGAATGTTTTGTACACACGATCCGATTTCACGTTCATGGTCAAATGATTTCAACAGCGAAATTAATAATGAATTGTTACGACATAGATTGCTAGATCTTGGTCAATTTCATGATTGTGCTGTTGCAATGCTGCATGGTAATGAATTGAGACTTATCATCATCTACTTTTCACTGAATCCTCAGTAAAAAAATGCACTGTGAGCTGTACAGACATACGTTACATAGGTCACGCAAGCAATCATAGTTAGACATGACAAAATATCTAATTCTTATGAAGCATTTGACCACTTTATTAGAAGATTTAAAAGATTAAAGATGGCATGCCATTGTATCCTATCATTCGACTGCATATAGTGTCATTTGCTCGTTTGTGAAGATAAACATAAATAAAAATAGATAATAACTACATTTTTTAAAAGTTATAAGTTGATAGCTTGTTTGTCCAGGATGATGTTGTTCAGTGACTAGTGTTACATTGGCGTAACTAGCCGGACCTCTCATGGAATCTCATCAAAAAAGTTAATCCCATTCCCATGCAAGTTTTACAGTACACGAGTACTTTTAATGCCACTTGGGATGGGAAAAAGCTGAATTTACTCACACACACACACTTTTGATGAAAGACCCGACGCAACGCTAAGGTGGAGGAAGAAGGAGAAAACGAGAACCGTTCTGTCATTGTTCCAGTAGAAGGAAAACCATTGAGATTGCTCTTGTGGGCGTGTATTTTGTTTGCGTCATCAGCACAGCGAATTTCGAAGATTCATAGCTGAGTTTATTGGGATTTTATGGGGAATGTTATGTAAATATCTGTTTCACACATTTCATCACTCATTCTGAGTAAAAAATTTCAATATCCATGAAGGAAGATCTTGTGCTGTAGCCCATAAGTTTATTTGACTCGTTCAGAGTGTGTTATCAATTTACCAGAGGTTTGAGGGTGGATAATAGTTTGTCCAACTTCCAGTGACCTGATTAGGGCAGAAATAAACTTGAACTTATTGCCACAAGTGACAAACCTAGTGTAGAAGGAGATTTTGCCGGTGCGGTGCCTGTAACATATGACATACAACTTGGTGAGTGCAGTGTAAAATACTGAATGTGTGTCAGTTGAAAGCTTTTACAATTTTAAAGTCGACGTGCGAGAAACATTGGAAGTGATTTTAGTGAGATTATCAAAGTACTCTTATGTTCTAAATTTTAGTCTATTGTGTAAAGTGCGATCGTGGCGTAGAGGCGTGTTCTATTGTCAGCTGATAACAGACAACTCACAACGAAGCTGCTGTTGTCTGTCAAGAATACGTGGAGTAAAATAGCCTGAACATCTCATTGTATCTACATTTATCAGTAATTTATTATTCATATTATATTGATTACACGATAAATTCGGGATCGATCTTGATCTTTGTTATGCGCTACTATTGGCTATCAAACTGTGATCAGTAGAATATTTTTCGGTTAAATCTAAAGTTGTAAATATAAAGGCACGGCTGACTCATCATATTTATTATTCAATATATCATCTAATTTTGAATTTGTGAATAGTTTCAGGTCGTTAAAGTGGAGTTACAAGAATATATAATGAGTTCATTGAAGGACCTGACGGAATCCAGGTCATCAGGCGCACCTTCTCCTCGAACTGGTGGACCGAGTCATCAAAATGGCTCATCATCGACCTCTGCCATTAACAGTTCATCATTTACTAATAATGCTGCTGATATGCGGGGTGGAGGTGATAATGCGCTGATAAATTCAAACCATAGTACTACTCCGCCATCGATATCTCTCCCTCCAGCAGTAGTGGATCATTATGATGAGAAGTAAGAATCCTTACGACTTACTCTAACTTTGCGCGCGCTGCAGAGTTTATCAGATTTACCTTGAATTACGATTTTTGTTAAAATGCATGCACAATGCAAGAGTGCATTCAAATTTAAAGATTGATCTACAATTTTGTTGTATATTTTTTTCAATTAATGTCTTACTTAAGCTTATATTGGCTAGTAGTGGTTTGAATTTAGGTTTTAGTAACTAGCCAAATTGTGTATATGCATTATGTTTTGAAAATTCCATGATTTTAGGAGCCATTTCAACAATGCAAATATTGGGTCACAAGGAAGGTTTGAGTGTCATGGAGCAAGCAGACCCATTAGTGTTACTAGTTGGACTACCTACTATTCCAGTCATGCTTATTTTAGGAAAAATGATTAGATGGGAAGATCAAGTCCTCCGATTTTTGAGAAAGCATTCGGGGAAAATCCCTCTTTTTCGGCATATCCTCCCATGCAGCAGGTATTTATATGATTATATGATTTTTATTTGATTTATTAAATGTACGTATGCGGATATACTGGTTATTAATGTAACTGTGCCTAATCGTTTTAGTACTCCTTCAATGGTTGAGCGCGTAAGCCAGGATCTCCCACCCCTTTCCGACCCAGTGTCTGCAACCAGAATTCTTTGTGGTGCTCTGTTGCTTCCAACTGTTGCAACTGTTCTAGGAAAATGTTTGTTTGAAAATGTCCGATCGAATTTTAGAAGAGCGTTCCTGGTAGGTTTAAGGAAATTTTTGTAGTTCATGCACCGTTTATTAAGTTGGTTTTTATAGATAAATAACTACTATAATGTTTCTAATTTAAGGGAGGTGTGGTTTTCATAACTATCAAAGGAGTGCTTCGAATTTATCACAAACAGCAACAACACATACGTCAATTAGAGCGGAAAATTCTTGACTTTAGTGATCACCCCCCTCCTCAGCCTGAAACCCCTGCTCCACGCGGAAGTCGCCCAAGTAGCTCATCAAGTCCGGTTAGACGTTAAGTAATACTTTAGGTTGTAATTAAATATCTCAAAACACAAAGAATTTGTGAGGTCAGTGTGTGACAGTGACAGCTCATTCATGTCGTATTTTCATTGTTAATTTTTGAGCTAAAGTAATAAACACAATTGAAGATACAAAATATTAGACATTTAAATGTTTGAAATACTTTTGCCGGTTGAATTATAATGTTTTGGTTGATTTGAATTGACAATAATAATTAGACAGAAATTAACGGTTATGAATACAATTCGTTCGGAATGTTTATTTACCTGTGAGACCGTCATAAAGTACGCTAGACTTCTGTTGCGACTCGTCACTTTACTTCGCCCACCTATTTTTAATGCTAAAGTATGTAGTTCTTTCTTTCACTACTAACAGACAGAAATATATAAATATGCGCTTCCCAGTACTACACATAAACAGTTATCCGATGACTTAAAAGGTTTTCTGAATCGCGAGGTAGGTCATCATTTATTATTAATTTAATCATAGCTGTAAAAACATGTTAATTTGTACACATTTAAGAAATGATAATGTAAATTCGTAGTACATCCATAATGCTTGTGTTATAAACATAATCGTGTAAGTATTATGAAAGTACGCGATGCAAATGTTACCCAGACCGGTGATCACTCGAAGCATAATTTAAATTGCATGTTTACGATACGATAGGAAGCACATGTCCATTCAATATATAATATTTTTAACTAAATATGTTTACTACATAGTCAATTTTATGTCTGTCGCACGCAACTATGAACTCACTTTGTTATGTAGACATGTATAGAAACTTCGATTTGAATCATACAAAAACTCAAAATACCTTTATGTTATTAGCAATAGGTTAGTCTGTTTAGTCTACCTATCATATCTCTCGGAAAATAAAATACATACATGAAATGAAAACAGTGATTAATCTCAAAATGTATAAATGCCAAGTGAATATAAAATCCAATAAATCACGACACTGTAATACATTATGAAACGAAATACAGCATTTTGTGTTTGAAGCCTAATTACTTTGAAAAAAGCGTATCCAGGAAGGAATTAGAGAAAATCCGGGTAGGATCATATTTATCTAAAATCGATATTGCCCATTTCCAACCGCTTCCGTATCTTAAAGGAATTATTTCTTTGAGCATTTTCTCATTAGTAAACGCACCTTTGTCTGTATACGCCCAAGACTTCGACCATTCAGGTCTAGCAAGCCCAATATGTCCTTGGAATGTGTTAAAGTAGAAAGATTCAAGCCTGCTCATAAACTGACTACCCAGAGGATTGTCCTTGTGTGTGAAAGTGTTCATCCATAGAGCTACATTGAAATCTGAGTGGTCCTCTGGTGGGCTTAGTGGGGACAAGGCCGGTGTGCCAGCTCCTTTGAGCAGTGTATCTTCTTCATTATCAAGACCTGTCACTCGGAATTTAATGTAATATTCTATGGGATATTCTGAGTTTTGTTGGTATTCCCGTGTAAGATTGGTGTAATACTCTACCACCATGCTTAGCACTGTTTGTATATTTTCTCTTCTAGTCAACACGACAAATCCTCCATACTGAATAGGTTGGCTTGTACCATTTGAGTATAGCAAGATATTTTTTGATGGTCCCCAAATATCACTAGAGTTCGTGGAGGTTAGTCCTTTCACAACATTGTTATACGCTATTTCGCCGAGTTCTGGGACTGTTTTTGATGAGTCATTCATATTGGTTGGAAACTGATAGTTATATGGTCCAGCTACTTCGACACACGGTGTCGGTTTTTGACGTTCAAGGTTCCAAACCTTTAGCCAAGGATTTTGGGTAAACTGATACCATTGCACGTCTGCTCGTCCAGTTTCATCCAGAAAAAATGCGAAAGTTCTTGATGCATTTAGATTCTGCCCAGGATTTGCAAACAACTCGTTCGCAGGGATATCAACTATACTTCTACATCTCAAATTGTAATTTTCGCCTACTATAAGGGTCACTCGTGTCAGCAAAGCTCGTCCTACATGCGTTAAAAATGCTCTGGACTCTGGATCTGATCTGTGAAAAGATTTCAGGTTGTATGCTCCATTTATGGGATCCCAAACGACTGCGTCGAAGGCAGCAATAAGATTACTCAAGGATCCAAAACTGAATCCAGGCTTCCGAGTTTCTCCTTCTGCTCGAATTGCAGCACCATGAGCGCCAATCGCTAATACACCGCCTACACTTGCATCTCCAATGATTATACTATGTGCAATACCGGCATTATTTTGCTCACAAAATGACATAAAATCTTGCCAGGCAGCCCCAGTTTCTGTAATTACAGCCCGTAGTGATTCATTTGTCGTTGTCTGGTCCGCAGGAATGGTAGTCATTTGTAGATTCGTCAGATGCTTAGTCAGATCTAAAAGTACTACTTTTGACGGATCCGAATCTTTAGTTACTGTAAGTGGTGGATATGAATGTTTGTAGCCTCGAGGACGAACTTTCCGTTCGTTCTTATGTGCCCAGTTCACTATTGAAACCACTTCCTCAGCAGATTTAGGGTATGCAACCAGCAATAAATCTTTCAACTCAATTCCTTGGCCCCATGTTCGGTATGATTCGAACGCAAAGTGAATTCCATCGAGACTAGGAATCGTAGTTGTATTCGGAGTAGTTGAGTGGTTCGATATATCTGAAAGGGGTAAAAAATTAATTACAAATATATCTTTGATTTTCAAAGTATATCTTGGATATTATGCACAATGCATTTAGATACCTGATGGTGGGGTGTATTCCAAACTCAAAGTTGGGGCAACATGATATACTATAAAAACTATTATAGTCAGAACCATTTCAACTTTTTTACTGTCCATTTTAAGTTTCCTCAATTAAAATGTAAATGCATCGATATTTTTGCATTTATAAAGAGAGATTTAAAGAAAAACTAAGGAATAGGTGTGCGTCATGTAAAGGTAAGAACAACAGAGTGAGTGCTTCTCACTGATCTCACACAAGCTCAATCTGCAAGTGAGGTGAGGGCATTCAACAAAATGAATGGTATTACTTTTCATTCTCCTTTGTTTTGGACGCTAAAAGAAGTTATATCACTGCACAACAAAGCTTCTTTTATAACACTTGTCTCGTAAATCCAACAATGAGCAGAAGAGTTGAGAATATTTTATGTACACAAGACACCAAATTTACCTTACTGAAATATGAAAATCGTTATGCTTCCTTGTTTCTTATCGTTAGTAAATGCACAGTATTCACATATATTAGTACAATACATCATACGAATCGAGCTGTGCGTGAAGTATTTTTAGACACTGAGCAATGATGGGCAAGTAATCATTAATTGTCCTGTTAAGAATACAAATGAGGGAGAAAAAATGCCTGCAGTACATCGCACTGCGGTTGTTGTTTGACCAGTTCTAAAACAAGGTTTGCTGTTTTGAATGCAGCAGTTTGTTATTCGAAACAATGTACCCTTCCTATTATTTCCACATCATATCTGTCATGTCATGCTTCAAGAAGTAAGAAACAAGCAGAAATCAACAATATAAAGAACGAATACGGCCGGCATGTGTCGTGTAAGTTACCAATAAACGAACACACCCAATTTACTTACGAGGTGTGTAGAAAGTCAATAAAGCTCATTTATCCTAAGACGTAAGCGCACTATCAGTTAAAACGAATGTTCACAATTTGACAAATGAAACGGTGATGTGAATTCTCCTGTTTAGATATTGACATAATAAAGAAATTAGCACAGATGTTGTTCACATTATCGTAAATTATATAGCATCAAGAACCCTCATTCTTTAGGGCTATTGCTTCACAGAAGAAACATAACGGAACTGCTCATAAATTATTATTTGATGGATCAAAGACATTTTGTCATTATATGTAACGAAATGGATCAACCTGTTAGGGCTTTAATAGCAATTCTGAAAACCGAAAAGTAAATTAATGTGATGATCTATATATATTTTCTGTATTGGTCGGGTAATTACCTAAGCTCTAAAATAAATAAACTCGTCCAAATATTTGAACAACTTTAGAACAATAACAGCTAATTACATTAGTTATCCATAATTTATTTGAAGCGATTAGTTATGGTTATTTAACTGAACAGGTATATAAAAGACAACCAAAAAGTAAGAGCAAGTGTATAATAGCATAGATCACAGAGCGCAGAGGTAAGATTCGTTAAAGTTGGATTAATACCCTGTGCAGTTTATAATCAGTAATTTAAACAATGCTTGGTGCTGAAATTCCAGAAATTTCAATGTACAGTTTAAAATCTTGGAAACCCAGATGTAGCATTTTTGATAAACGATTGACATTCTCGCAAAAATACATTCTTGGATTTCTTGATTTTTCTTATTTCTCATGCTTTGTCCCCTTTCGTTTGACTTTTGATCTACAAGACAATAAGTTGATTGTGAAACGCAGGAAAAACCCCATCCAGCAGGTAAGTCCGAATACTTAATTATTTTTTCAACAGATCATGAATTTTCATTTGATAGTTATGTACAAATTTATCCAATTTAGATAAATCTTTACATTATAGCTTATTTGTGCATCTGTCCATATCATCGTATTGGGTATAAGCGGAAAGATATTATATGATGAATTTCTCATGTCCAGTAGCAGATCATCCTTCCTAGATGTAACAATTTCCATTACTAGTTGCATCATTGTAGGGTACTTCACATACACAGTCTGGATGAGATCTGAGTCGTTTCAGTGGATATTTGAATCTGATCCTGAGGAACAGAGCTTTCTTCCTATCAGAGACAAAGTGCCGATTCGGGAAACGCTACAAAATGTCACAGCGCTTTTATGTCCAACATTATCAACAGTTGTAGGAATTTTATATGCTAACTGGTTTCAAACGACCAAAGGTCACATTAGATGGGAGGACGGTTGGACAATTAGTAATTTTATTTCTATTTCAACGAGTTGTTTGATACTGGTGGGACATTTTCTTGATGTCATTTTTCAAGTTATTGCACTTACATATCGGGATAGAGCACATGCGTTTTTGGAAATGGTGGCTTCGGAAGCAGTTTCTTTAGAGAAGGTAAAAAAATTATGAAAAATTATGGAAATATTAATTACATGGAAAAATTTAAGTTTGAGGAACTGCCTATGTACTTGAATCAGGTTCTTAAGGGATTCATAAATTTGAAAGCATACGTAAATGGCATTAATCAGAGATTTGGAACCTGGATTATATGTTCAGCGATACTGACGATCCCATTCTATTCCTTGAGATTTGCTGAATTATTCAAAGGACAACCAGAACCCATTGTTATCATTGTTGTGAATTTAGGCTATTTCACTTGGATATTTTTCTCTCTTATTTTAACAGCACACGTTAGTTGAAAGGTTGGTATATTACTGCGCTTGGGGTTTATCTATCAAAAGTACAAGCTATCTTTTAACTTATTAAATTTTCGGTTAGATATCTGACAGTCTCAAATCATGGCTTGCAAAAGATGGAAATTTTTCAAAATTGACCAACCAGCAACTAATTATGCTAATGTCTGAAATCACAACGGAATCCATAGGATTGAAAGGAGGAAATTACTTTGTTCTTTCATATCGATTTGTAGGAACAGTAAGAGAACAGTGTCATTAATCGTCGATTAAAGAGTTTACATATTTTTTTAATGCTCGTGTATGCGTGTAAAATGTTGATTTCCATATTTATTTCGTATTTTCCACAGGTTTTGAGTTTGATAATCACATACGCCTTTATTGAACAACATTCAACTCCTAAATGAAATAATTTATCACCGAGAGGTTTACTGGAGAGCTAGCTGTTTCACTTGAATATTAAAATGAAGGATATTAAAAACTCTGGCGGCAACAAAACAATCACAATATTCAGAAAACATCAAATGCACTTTTAAAAACTGTAACGGGCTAACATTTTTCCCCTCGCAACAACGTTCCATCATGCTTTCTTCACTTTGGCATTTTTCCTGCTCCCATCCAAACTGCAAAACAATTTTCTCCGAATCAGTCCCACAACATATCTAACTATTTTACAAATAGTAAGCGTGAGGATCACAAGTAGGACAAATAAAAATCCCCAGACATCCAGGAGACGTCTCTGATACCAAGTTTGATTTACAGCTAAGGGTCTCATGAAGCTCGTATCTTCATGTCGAAGAACGTACTCAATCCACCATACAGCTGCGTCGACAGGTTTTTGAGGTCGGTCAAAGAACCTCTTGGAAGCAGTAACCACATTTGTCTTAAACCTAGTCGCAAGTAGAGCGATAATTAGATTTGATCCTGATAATTAGCCGTCGCATGTGAGTGATGTAATTATAAATTAAAGCTACAATAAAAAGAACTTACGAATCATCAGATAAAATTTTCTGAACTGCGTCTTCAAGTTGCTGTTGAGTAAATGTTGAAATTTCCAATCTAATCCCTCGACCAGTTCTATGCAGCCTTTCAGCATTAAAGTCCTGCTCGGCGAATACTGGGAATGCTATCATTGGTACAGGATGACATATTGCTTCATGCATACTGAGTAGGCCACCATGTGTAATGAAAACTTTTAGTTTTGGATGCGCTGTATTATTAAAAAACCACATGCATCATAACTTTGATTTCAAAATTTACACCGCCTGAGAGGTAAAAAAAGAAGAATTACATAGAAGCTCTTGCTGTGGAATCCATTTTACAGTCATTACGTTTTTGGGCATTTCTTTAGGCCTGTCTGTTTCCCACTTCCATATTATTCGCATTCGCAAGTTTTCAAATGCTCTGAAGAACTTGCTTTGCACATTTTCAGGCGCATCCGAAATCTTTGCTCCGCTACCGAAGCTGACGAGAATGAAGCCATCGTCGCCTGCACCCTCTATGAACTCCAGCATGTTCTGCAGATAACAAAATAAAGTAGAAAAAGTCAAAAAAAATAAATTTTCATTGTAACATAGCATACGACAACATACATTATTTAATTTCATACTTTTGGGATTGGGTTCAGCTTAGAAGCATCAACACAATTCATTCCTCCGATTGGAACAACGTTAGGTGGAAATGACCGGGCAAGCTCTTCACTAAAATGTGTATTTGTCAGCACAAGACTGGTATTTGCCATCATATCTGGAATACTGGGCATATTTGGTATTTGCAGCCTTTCCCTGAGAATTTTTTCCAACTCGGGAAAAGCTCTAAATCGTATTATGTTAAAGTAGAAAGTGCTCAGCGTGGCCCATACACGATTAACAAAGGTTAAGGGCAAATCGAAGGAAAAATGAACCTCTGGAAGCCACCAAGTTTCAGCTGGATAACCTAAAGCGTCTGGTAACCATCCCATAGGATGGGTAGTCCCAAATATAACAGTTTTTGCCTTCATTTTGTACGCAATGCCGAATGCACATTCGTTAAATAATACATCAATAACAATCAAATCGAACGTGTTTGCATTAAGGAATTGCAAAACATTTGGATCTCCAAGTATACTATCACAACTACTCACTCCTAATCTAGGCAGTGCATACGTAATTTTTAGGAGAAAAGGGCGAAAGCCAAGTTTTAGGCGGTCGTGAATGAAACTATATTGATCCGATATGCCATCCATTTTTGGGTGAATATCAGTGACGTTTGGATGAGGATTTTTGTTCTTGTCGGGTTGTAAAAACGTAACTGAGTGATTACTTTCAGCAAGTGCTTCAACTAATGGCCAAGCAATGATACGGTGGCTGTAAGTTGACAATCCGAAAAAGAATAAAATATTTGCACTTTCCACGCTGTGCGAATACAACGTGGCAATGGCGATGCACAGTGAAAAAAATTTAATTCCAAACGTTAACTGCATTTTTGACAGTTTAACTTTTATCGCACAAATAACAAATATCGCATAGACGATGTAACGATTATTGGACGGTTTATAGCTGCGTGTGTCTGTCTTAGATTGGAATTCGTGAATGGAGAGGATGTGATATTAAGTGATATTATGACGCAAGAAATTGAGAAGTCAGCCAATACGTACACTGCAGCACTGCGTCAACAACCTCTTCTCTCGCTCTTGTCTTATTTACTCTGATAAGAGTGAGGAAGCAGGTCGATTTGATTAAAATACAAAAGCATGAAATTTTCACTGCCACTTTGATCGACACATAGATATACCCAATTTAATGTGCTTTCGCACTCACACTCACATTAACTACAATCAGATCCATGAAAAAATAAAAAATCGGATAAGGAAATCAAGTAACCCACAACACAGTTTAAATTACTGTTTTTACTTCAACATATATTATGTTCTAAAATATGAAATGAAAAACATATTCCAGAATTTATTCCAGAAGCCTGTGCAAATACTGAAATGATATGAGTCTATGTAAATTTGTAACTTTTGTAAGTTTGCATTGATTAGGTTTTTCAAGAAAATTAAGTGCATGTGGTGTTTTACGACCTTATTATCATGAACGCAACAGCATGCAGCTGTCCCTTTTATTTTTTACTATTTATTAGTGTAGTGAACAATGAACCTTTTCAGCAGAGACCAACATTGCCTGAAATCTAACGCAGCCAGGCTTTTTCTGACTTAGGTTTGGTTTACTTACACATTGATGACCTCTATATACAATCTTATATTTTTATATTATTATGAACTATGAACGATAATTGATCTTAATATCACTTTATTGACCTATGCGATATGTCACATCAGTTTGTGACATCGTTTCGTACAAAAAAATTGAACGCTATACTGTAGCTGTCATGTTGAACAAAGTTCTCACATAAAACTTCAGAAGATGCACGACATGCTACTCTATCCTACATGAAAAGATTGAGGACAATTACTTTAACGCATTTCAAAAAAAATGTTAGGCTAGGCATCAGTTTAAATCAAACCCATTAAGATATTGTTAGTGAATGAAAATCTGAAGTGAACATATAATTAGATGCACTCGGCAAAAAAATGAAAATGTACCTCATACGGTCTCCTGTTATTCTTTTGGTTGTTCCTCTAATCTATCTTGGTATCTTATTTTAGATTTGCAAGGCATGTTAAATATACATACACATTCCTATATAAAAGTCATACTCGGTTTGAAGATAGCAATAAATCGCGTCAAGTGTACGTATACAGTGGGGATGATTCGTCGTAAAGTAAAAAAAAACTTCACAGCTTGAGGGGTTTTTAAATGTATTGGTTGACTCTATGATTGTCACAACTATAGTTAGTAACATGATTATACAAAATCTCACCAGTCACCTCTCACTAGGCGTAATATACAATTTTGCATTCCATTAATAAGTAGTGTCCAATTATAGGTAAAGTTAACAGAATCTGTATTCATTTTTTGAAATTACGAAGCTATATAGTGGTGAGCAGGAAGCTGACTGCAGAGATCATTGCACTCACAATCTCTTTTTATTGCAAGGAAATCCCAAAAAAGGCTATCCCCCGAATTATTTCGAGAAGCATGTTCTTATTACGCTGCATATTTTTATCGTCTACGTGCCAGCAAAATGAATCATTATCGTAATTTTTGCAAGATTGGATTGTAAGTAAAATAGAATTAAATAATATTAATTTTGTGCATGACGTGTTTTCCCCTTTCCCCAAGGCTATTGTGTAACGAAAATGACAGGGAAATAACCGACATGAGGAATAGATTAGCTAATGCATTTCTACATGCCAAGCGACCTACGCATACATGGTACTAATGATGTCTTATAAAATTTGTTCTCTAAGAATGTGAGATCGGATTTCGGAAAGTCGACCCTATAAATAAGGCACTAGAAAAATTTATGGCTCCAACGAAAAGGATGGCAACGTTTATTGCGAACAAAAATTATAATCTATCGTTGTAATCAAAACTATAACAATATAAACTACAGTACACTTGATAGGATCGACAATAATAAACTTTTTACAAATATAAATACATTCTTGGTAAATGTAGCACAACATCATAAAAATAGAAAATTATTCGAATCTTGTACATTACCTATCGCTAAATTTGATTTTTTGCAAGACGGAAAAGTTTGTCTCCGGCTTTTTTCAAGAAAACTGCATATTTATAGTACTCAGACTTTTTGTCATTATACTGTTTGCAATTATTTACAATTAAATTAAAGTCATCTGCCATATCATCCAGCGTAGAATACTGCATGGATTCCATTTTTTTCTCCATCGTAGAAAAATCCATAGGAGTTTTAATAATTTCCAGGTAGTCCGGCACATCTTCGAGAGAAACTGGGTTCTTAAACAATTCATCTTCGTCATTTTGAATAAGTTTGCATAGGACCTCTTTCATTACTACAAATTTAGCCTCTTCAACATGGGTTTCGGATTGTTGCTCGACTGACGCGCTAATTTGGTCGATATTTTGAACTTCTTCGTGCCCATTTTCATGATTAACTATTTCAGGCACTGTTAACTCAACACAGCAATTATTTGAAACACATTGCACTATAATATTCTCGAAAAGGTTTTGACCAAATTCTTTCAAATCAACAGCTATTTCATTATAATCGCTTGACTCATCATCATCGTTGTAGCGTATACAATTATTTACTATGAGGAAAAAATCAGATTTAAATTCTTGTATACAAGAATACTGCTGAGTATTTATTTTAATACGCATTGTTGAGAAATCCATCGGTTTCTCTATGACAGTCAAATAGTCAGGCACTTCGTCGGTATCTACTGGGTCTTGAAATAGCCCATATTTATCATGCTTATCTAGACGTTTAAACAGGGTTTGTAATGCTCGCTCGAACGATTTCCGCTGACGTTCTTGATCCCTAGCACTATCTATATTTATCTTGAGACAACTTTCGTCATCTGCAATTTCTACCATTGTTGATGAATTGGGAATTTCTACTTTTATCTCTGCTGGCGTATGATCTGGTTCTTCATCGATTTCATCGGATTTGGTTTCTAACTGCTGTCTTCTCAGTCTTTCGTCTTGAATGATTTGGTCGCCATATTCCTTCATTTTCAAAGCCACTTTATGGTACACTGTAGTCTCCTCATTGTAAGTAAGGCAGTTGCTAATTATTAGCTGGAAATCTTCCTCGAACTCTTCTAGACCGAAATAATCTCGGTTTTTTATCTTTTTGCTCATTGTTGAAAAATCCATAGGAGTACTTATAACCGTGAAGTAATCCGGCGCTTCTTCAGCGCTTACTGGCTCAGCAAATATACCTCGAGTGTCTTTTTTCTTCAACATTTTTAGGATGTTTCTATATATAGGGTCATCACGCTGACTATCTATAGTTTTGATTCTGGATTGACATATTAAGTCCTCGTTTTCCAATTCAAATTTAGTTTTAAGTAGCTCGACACATTTTCTCCAAGAGTCAGCTCTACTCCGTAAGCTACACATTTTCTGGTATAGTAATAAATTGGTTTCCTACATTTTACAGAAAAAAAAGATGGGCTATTATGTAACAAAATGAATTTGTCTAATTAATATAAATAATCTGCAGCCAACCTCGGTGTTCTCTGTCTGAGCATTTGTCTTTACCACATACGGGGGTGGTGCTGCTGGGTGCTTCGCTCCATTCCACAGCAATTCTAAATTTCGAAGAAGTGCCGCTCCTCCTCTACTTCGTCTCCTCAACTTCCAATATGACATGAGACGCTTCATAAACCAATATTTCGCTGGAAAATCAACCAGATCGCATATGCTGGTTATCCGATCATTTGAAATCGTGGGAAACTGAAACTTTGATTGATTAGCCTGCTTTTCTAGTAAAATTTTATTTACGGTGCCTATTTTCTGCTGTTGCAATTCCCTTACTTGCACCTGCAAGATTAAAATATTCAAAATCAGAATCGATTATACAATCATAAATTTGTGATTGACCGAATTCAATAGTAGAAATAAAACCTACCGATGTATGCTTGTCACAAGAGGCTGACATGCGTACCAGGGTGCTGGAATCTGATTCGCGTGTTTCTAACTTCAAACTTAGTCCAGCTGCCTGAGCACATGAAGCATGAAAAGCTGAAATTCAATCAAAACACGTTATGCTTTTTGAAACAATAAAATACGCTTGAAGGCCTTATATCGATTCATACAATACAAGTATTTTGAACATTGGATCAAACTTACCAGTAACGCAGGATCTCAAGTTACATTGAATACACGCCCCCACACCCTTTTGCTTACAGAGAAAGCAAATTAACTTCCATCGTGCAGATGGAATGTCATCAATATCATCCACTGGTTCAACAAGAGACTAAAAAAAAGAAAACTAGCGTTATTTTTGTTTCTATACTAGTACATAACTCACCTTTAGAACGAGAAAGCATGACTTACAGGGTTAGAAAATCGAACTTCAGGAATCCAAAGCGCACATAAAACGTGTGCCCATCTTCCATCTACCGTTTGTTTTAATGCCCCCTCTTTTATTGGACAAAATATACATTGAACATCTCCATCAGGGCAAATAGAACAACGTCTGCACATCCAACTTCCTTCCGGTATAAAAGGAACTAAAAGGATAAACACAAATGTAGCCCAAATCAGTTAATGGACATAGCCAGAGGGTAGTAAAGGTAGCTCGTATTGTTAATTGTATTACCTCCGAAGCAGTCTTGATGTACGGGAATATTACACATGTCACAAAATATTATCTGGTTGCTGTTATCACTTTCACCGTCTAAGCATATGCAGCATACTGCGTCTTCATCAGTATCTTGATTTATTCCTGATTGCTGAATTTCAAAATAATTTTCTTTCTCCAAGCGATCTATTAATAGCTCCATTTCATTCGGTTCAATGCTACGCAGGTCAATTCCACTCATTTTGCGCATGTTATTCTGAATATCTAACCAGGCAAGATCAAGTTCGTCTAATTCATACTGAACCTCTGCACAAAGTTTTTCTTTTGATTTAGTTAAATGCTTCAAATAAATATCTGTGTCGACTGGTGGAGCATCTTCTAAACTGTAGTCGTCCAAAATGCGGAAATACGCCTCAGGAAGGCTCTCCTTATCACTGGGAGGAGCAGAATTATTTTGACTAGTATTTGTGCGACACGATTGGGGGGTACTCACTTCCAATGTCGCATCAGGTGCTTCCAAACCATTGATAATGCAACGTCGTTTAGAGTTACTACTACTACATTTTTGGGTTGCTACTGTTGACTCGTTTACGATCACTATTTTGGAAGACGACGGAGAATTAGCTGAAGAAAATGTATCCATACTAATAGACAACATTGGTTGCACATTTTCCATCAACGTGGGACTTAATGGGGAAGCTCTTTTTAAAGGCGATGCAGAAGGTATTTGAAGGTTTCGTCCACCGTTCAGATCACTTTTCTCTACAGAACTTCTATAAGGCATCTCATTTTCATTTTCGCTTTCCTACAACACAACATGTGGATAATATATTTTAATAGTAAACCCTTACTGTTGACCGTCAACTGCACAACTAAATACCAACAACAAACAATGAACAAATAATCATTGCTACTCATGATGACTCAAAGTAACAAAAACATGCCGAAAACAAAAACAAACATCCAAACTTGATTTATTCAATCTCTTCGTTTCATACCTCACAGGAAAGGCACACAATTTGGTCCAAGGATTCCAACTCAAATTCGATTCCTCCATCAAACGTGAAAACACTTTTTGCGGATTTGCATTCCTCATTTTCCTCATCATCTACAGATTCCAGCTTAACTTCTTCATCTCCAGGGACAGAATTCCGGGAGCTAGTACACTTCCTTTTGTCACTTTTACTTCTTTTTGGCATTTTCCCCGTTGACAACACCTGACCCTTGTCCAATTAGATAAAAATCGTGTCATTAAAATTGAAAATAAAAAGTTGAAAATAAATTAACTATACTTCAGTCCCAAGCTGTCACATAACACAACTTTTCCACAAGCTCTTTCCCTAATAGATCACAACACAAGTACGTTGGAATGGAAGGTTATTTGCCATCCTTCATCCTTTCCCTTGCCTCCATAAAATTCTTTTTATTTTGGTGATATTCCAAGGATGCAAGGACGGAACAAACTAGACTTACTTACGTTGCCTGAAAACGTATATCCCCGGGATCAACAATACAACAATTTTCTCCTGTCTCTTGCATGTACATAACACAAAACATAGCACCAGATAGGATGCAAAGAACACAAGATTCTTTACTCCGTATTTCTGTAATGCATTTCAGTTTCTTTGCGTATTTCATGCACCACATTCCATGTGAATGTATACCTATATGAAGGATAAAATCACTTTTTGGATTGGATTCGAATACTCGACTCGTTTGTCTGTCACGTAGCACGTATACATTTTCGAGCACAACACAGACAAGAGACAACAGAAGAATCCGCTCTGTATATATTTGTTGGGCCTAGCACTAGCACTATAGTCTGTAATACAACTCCTCACTCCTGGTAATATATTGTAGCAATTGTGCACACGGAATTGAGAAAAGATTGTAGGAATTATGGAATCGCATCGTAGTAGTAGATATGTCAGATCACCAACTCTTCTGAACAGAAATCTGAAACAAAGAGTTTTCCGCACAAACATTTTCCCTTCGCTTGTCTACTTCAAGTTTGAACTCCCATTGCCCCGAGTAGATCTCCAAGCAGTGTTTACGTGTGCTGCGAAATAGTTTTACTGATATCTATTTTTCCTAATTAACTAATGGCTAATTAAGTTTATTCTTGTGGGGTAAAGTAAATGTGCGTTGTGGCTGGTTTTAAAAGATTGAATGTGTACATGCTTATAGATGAGAAGGAGAATCTGTAAATAAATTAAATGGTTTCACATTATGCAATTTTATGCATGCATTTTTTTAATTCGATGATGCTTTTATAATTATAATGCTTCGTTTTTGAGAATTTTGAATTCTTAGGACTGGCAAAAATATTATGTAGTTTGAGCCTGTTTGTACTATATCAAATAATGATCAGGGTTACTGATCGAAAGCTGGAGCTTTTAAAAAATAAACTTAAAAAACCTCTCAATAGCCATAAAATGTCTGATTGTACTATATCAAATTTTATCGCTGCCGGTTTTAATAATTTAATACTAATAATATTGAATATTTAAGTCGCTTGACTGGCATGGTCAGTTTTATAGTAAGGATCATACCGGTTTTGTTAGAGTACACTCAAATATCCTATTTTCGTATTAGATGATCCTACCCGAATTCGGGGTATGTCGAGTATTGGTTCCCGAACGAGACACTTTAATACATTCTTTTTTCGTATAATATGATATTTAAGCTTAAAATACTAGTGACTAGGGTTTAACTTTAAGTATGTAACCATATGTAATTTTAGGGAAATATTGATCGACTGATTGGCAACTTTTTACTTGTTAGTATGACTGCAAGAGAGAAACAGCGTGAGTAGGAGAAACACAACATAAGCAACAGGATCGATACCAATCAAGAAATAGTAATGATACTATATGTTATGTTATAGTATGTATAATGGTCTATTATAGAGCTTGAAAATGGCCAACAATGATAAGTCAACTCAATACACAACGGGCAAGAGCCTTTTGTACACAGGAAGGAATATTTTCCTAGTGCCATCATCGCGGAAGTATTTTTGAGCTATCCCTATGTGTGAGACCGGTACATAAAGTTGTGAGTGAAATAGACTACAAATTCAATGGTCATTTAGTTAGGCCCCCTCACCCATGGCTGGGTCTTGTCGTCGAAAATTTCACCGCATATAAATACCAGTGATTGAGTATTAGCTTAATTCTAGTCAACTCAATTTAATTACTTAAAATGTTTTCAAGTTTAATACGAGGGAGTATTGCCAGGTTTTAATTTCGAACCTGGCAAATTTCATAATAAAATGTATTTCAAATTTTTGGAACATTTGGATAGCCACAATCAACTCTTTTGGTTCCGCGTTCCGGCAAATCTGTCATGGAACAGCAAGGAAGGTCACTTTCGTGTTGATAATCAACGAGAGTTATTTTTATTCTTGTGTTTTGTGAAAGCAATTTTCTGGATCTTTCTGCCAATGATTTTCCTTACTCCATCTATTTTTCTCGCTTTTAATATCGTGACTGGATATTTACTCGTGACAGCTTCACACATATTCATTAATATTGTTCTGTTCAAACACAGACAAGATATTGTCACCGTATTTAACTGCGTCATCCAACTTCCAAAAATGAATAGATACCGTAAGCCATTCTATCTCAGAAATGTTTTGTACCAAAACGAATTTTTCCAGTTTCATTGAAGTTTTTTTTGGGCATGTATGGTAATTGGTAATGGAAATAATTTGGAATTTTGGATTGCATTTCCCAAAAAAGGTATTCCTGCTTCAGCATTCCCAGGATTCTTAAAGGAGGGAACTGGTCTCGAGAAAAGGCGTTGCCAAAATGTGTTACTAAACGTACTAAATATCATCACATTTTTTCTAGCCACAAGCAACCCAGGATTTGCTATAATGATGGTGGGTTCAGATTCAGACCCATTTCATGATATATACAGTACCTTTGCCGTATTTCCGTTTCAATATGACATTTTTCCAATGATTTTGTCAGTCGGGTTTCGTGTTTTTCTAACGGTATCTTGGTTTGCAGAAATCACTTATATGATTTCATTTCTTATAAATACACTCACAATCACCGCACACTTTTTATCATCTCAAGTAAAATTATTATCTTTTGTACATACGTCGGAAACGGTTTTGTCTCTTCAACGGGAAATATGCATACTTGATGCTGAAATGAAGATGTCCCTCGGTTGTATGGTAAGCTTCCTTAAAATTTTAATTTCTTTGATGGTAACACTGCTTACCCTGACTTTTATGAAATCTTATAAAACTTCTCTGACTTTCACTGGATCGTTTTTAGTCTTAATAATAATAATTCTAGTCGGCACATATATGGCGTTGCCAGATTTCACGGCAAAATTTCATCTTAGCTTATTTTTGTACAGAGGAAACGTAAAGGGAAGGCGAAAGGCCATGCATTTGCAGTCGGGAGACGCGAAGCATAGGTCTTTAAGGAATATGCATGTAATTAATAATTTAATTGACTTTACGGCACGACTAGTGTTAGTGCAATTTCAAACTACGTAAGTTTATCAAAATATGTTTGGCACATTAATAATAAAACCATTCCCTGATACCTCATAAGATTTTAGATTATGGCATATGTAAATCTTGTCAGAAGTTTTAAGTTAAAAGCAAAACTTGGGTGGAAGTCTATGGTTCTTTGTTACTAACGTATTTGAAATGTAAGTATTTATTCATCGAATTCATCAGTCATTAATGAATTTGATTTGAATTTTTTCCTCTAAAAGGGACTGTCGTAGTGTCGTAGTTTTATTAAGTTTGGGCATTATGAAATTCATGGTTTGGTGTTCCGGGTGTCCCAGGTATTTATTATGGAAATACATATCTTCTTAGGATGTCTGAGCAAAATAGTAATCCAATAAATCAGCATAAGAATCATGCAGGTCTAATACTTAAAACGATTGTAAGAATTAAATGTATTTTGTTACAAACAATATAGAATGAAAATAAAAATCACATCATAGATTAGAGTATGTAAATCATGGCTGTGGAATTAATTAGCACGCAGTATTAATTTTCTATAAATATCCTTCCTAAATGGTAACCAGCTACCAATCCAACGGATATCGATTCTTGTTCTGAATTAAGTTATGTGGATTCCGCAAATTTTGAAGATCTTCTCAACCTTTCGGTGGACAGACATGAACTTCAAACCAATCAATTCCAACCTTTATCAGTTAATTCTGTTCAACTTCGGCAGTTGCCTGATCATAGTCGTGATTGCTCCGGCGACCAGGAAAATCAGCATCAGCAAATTAGACAGAGACACAAATCGCCCTTGAAAAAATCGCCTACTGCTCACTCAGCAGACTCATATAACTATGAGCCGAAACAAAAAGTCCATCTTCCAGAGATCGGTGATCGCCTAAAATTAAATGGCAAGCAGCAACCAGTCCTTGTCCCATCAGGGACAATAAGCAATTCACAGGTTAATTACAACAATTCCTTGGAAGAAGTAAAAGAGTTGAGACCACGAGAGTCAGAAGCAGATGGAGACGAAAAACTCCACACCCCTTTATCATATTTGTACACAAAATTTTCCAGAAAGAGACCGTTTCTCTCCGTTCGGAAATCTCTATTAAAAAGATTGCTAGGCATGAGAAAGAAATACTTTTGGGAGGATAACCTCCAAGAAAATGCGCAAGAAGACGATTCTCGCTGTCCCTCCTTATTTGATGCGGTGCGTGTAAGCCAAATTTATTATGTTCACGCTGCAGGATCATGAACATTATCCATCGATCATCAACCAAGTTCTGCTGATTTTCTGAACTCTGTGTTAATATGTATAAACTTTAATTGATTGGCATTTAAGAGTGAACTTTACCGTGGACAAAATGTCTACTTCGGAGAACACGAAGTGATTGATGAAAATCTCAACATGATGGAAGCTGTTGCAATTGAAAATTCAAAAAAGATACTCATTCCTTCTTTGTACGACACTAATGTCCTCATCGAGAATAAAATAGCAGCTGGAAAACAAATAGAGATAATTAGCAATCATATAACTACGTCGTTTTCGAAAAAGAAGCCAGAATATTCCAAGGCAGCAAAGTTCTACTCGTATGCTGACAAGTATCAAAGTTTAAATAAACTCGGTCAACCAACTGCACTTCATAAAACTAGCATAAAGCGTTCAGAACCAGAACCTTCTAAAAAATTCCAACCAGGAAGATCGAAACCTGCTCAAAAACCTGCTCCTCGTCAACTTCAACTACCCACAGTTCGAAAATCTGACAAAACAAATCGCAATGTTAAGGCTAGGTCTCCCTGTCGAGCCTCTAAAGGTTATGATTGTTATGGAAGGAAAATTATATCCAGTCCAGAAGCTACTGATGATCAATTCGCGTCAGAAAAGGGAAGGAGACCCATTCTCGGAAAATCAGCCATTCGAAAACACCATGTTTGCCTAGAATATGCAAAACCGAAGAGAAAGCGTAATAACATAACATCTTATTATCCACGCCTTCCTCCTTGCAATCAGGTGGACCCATGTAAAGCCAGTGATGGCAGCAATCAAGAAAATAATTCAAATCGTATGTCACAGGGGTCGAAACCACCAGAAGAGAAAAAAATTATAGTAAAAAAGTCTCTTCAATATATACTGCAGGATAGACTGGCCAAAGTAGCTAACAGAAATGCAGCATTTAAAAAGACTGCAAAAACAAAATCGAATGAAATAAAGGATGGGGCAGTTGTTGTTCGAAAAGGAACAGTGAAAGTTTCTAGTGAAGATAAAAATGACTTCATTCAAACATACGATAACAATGAATTCAAGATGGAGGACGATAGTGAGGTGGTTTTAGCAGATAACGCAAATTTTGATATGAGTACAAAAGCGTTAAATGAAACAAGATCGCAGGTGAAACAGGAGTTAAATACTGAAGCACAATTTAAAACTGACTCCACTAAAAAGTACGAACCGCAGCAAGATGAAATTCTATCAAAGGGAAGTGTTTCTACTGAAATTGGTGAAACGGAAGACAAAGAGCCAGAAGAAATAGGAAAACAAACGGTTGTTTTAGGTAGAGCAATGAACTCCACACTACGAGAAACAATAGTAGCTGAAACTAAAGAAGAGGATAAAGTTTCCGGAGTTATGACACTGGCTTCTGACTCAGTCTCACATACAAAGTCCCAGACAATTTCAGACGAGCCTTCTCCTTCCTTGAAGGAAATTAGTAATCAGAAACTGCAGGCTAACCAAGGAAATGATGAAAATGAAGAGGCTATTGGTGCAAATTCGACTATAATAATTGCTGACAGCACAGGGTATGATGCAGCGAAAGTCGGAGTGATCGAAGAGCATTCTCCTGTTCCTCCTTTACCCTTACCACAAGTTGCCACGGACGGAAATGAAGTAAGTGATTCATCCAGAATGTTCACGTCCATAAATGCCAGCAATGGCGATTCACAACAACATTCATTACCTTCTCCACAAAACGAAGACACACCGTCACCACAAACCTTTGAAGATGACGCAATGAATGATTCTCAACCACCATCACCATTCGTACCTGAGCAAATTCAAAATACTACTGACGATGAGAGTGATGCTGTAAAAGATTTTTCACGTCTTTCATTACATACATCCCACAATTTTGAAGATGTAAATGATTCTAAACTTCGCCAAAAATCTGCCCCGCAAAATGCCACCAAAGAAGATTTTGTGAACGATTCCATTTTTCCTCAACCAACTGAATTACAACAAGCTATTGGTAATATGGATGATTCGACAGATTCTAAGCACTCATCTATTTTTCAAAACGTCATGGAAGAAAGTGAACTACAGCTCGAGGAGTCAATGCACCCAAATGAAGTCTCCAAAGAGGATGTTCAAATCCAACGTTTTTCGAATGATGATCAAGTAACCAAAAGGATTTCAACTTCAAACAACGATGAATTATGCGAAAATAGACACTCACAAGAAGGGCCACAACAGTCTGAAGAAAAACTAGATGGGATTATGGACCGTAATCAGACTGCTGAAAAATATGCAATTGAACACCAAGAAGAAGAGAGCTCAGATATATCAGACTTCATTGATGAACTAAACGGGCAAGATTTTGGAGAAGCCACCGAACAGAAAAGTATCACCACAAACCATGAAAGTAGACAAGTTCTGGAAAAATTGGCAACTGAAGAGTTACAATTTTCAGCGTCCGATAAAGAGGATATGAATAGGTCATCGAAAGTTGAAAAAGAAAATTTTCTACAACTTCAAAGTACGGAATCTGAGTTTCCAATCATTGAAGGCCAACCGATTGAATCAAATGAAATGATTGATAAAGTTAAATCTAGAGAATTTTTGGAAACAGCGCCAGATGATCTACAAAACGAAAAACTACCGGAAGAAATTCACCATAACTCACTGGAAAAAGTTAAAGACGAAATTTTAGAGTATACCCCGCCCCGTCAAGTATCCCGAACTGAGATTAATAAGAAACACGGAACCTTGATGCAAATGCATCCAGGAGCATACCTAGATATAAAAATATCAACAAAAAAGACAAAGGAAAACGTAACGGCACCGCATGAGCCAGCAGAACACGATCCACAAATACAACAGGATAGTATCGAATTCAATATAACTGACAAGACAGGTGCTAAAAATGACATTTTAATGGTCGAGGAAGACAGCTTTGATGGTCTAAATAAAACTAGCTCTAATTATGCATCACCTGAAGTTGTAATAATAAAAGCCCCACCTGAAACAGTTGTACGTAGTCAACATCCCAATGATAATGAATCTGTATATGTGAAAGAAAATCCGGACATTGATTCATGTCTGGACCATATCGTTCGTGAACTCCTGGCAAAAATAGATCTAGAACTAGAAAACGATGAAATGTCAGTGGTTAGTCTTAAAGCAAAGGAATCAGTCGAGGAAGAACCCGACAATCCTCCAATATATGCGGCACAAACAGACTCTGGACAAACGATCATCATTGGAATTTCTGACTTATTGAAAAGAATCACAGATGAACTGTCATGTAAAGATGAACAAATCGGAGACGTAACGAAACTTCAAAACGATCATATCAACAGAGAACCTGACATAGGCGTTGCTTCCTTAAAATCACAACATGCTTATAAATTTTCTGAAGCCGACCTTGAACGTAACTCTTCCCCGCTAGTAGTTGCATTTGAGCACCTGAGCCAAGTTGAAATCCCACCACTGCGGTCACATTCCGCGGATACCGATATGATTGAAACAGCTCCGAGCCACAAACAACTAATGGCCTTGGCATGGAAGTATGGAAATTGTGGTAAGCCTCCTCCTCCAGAACTTGAAGATATTGTTTCCTCCCTGCAACGAAAAGAAGGCATTCTTTTAAATGAAGGAGAATATACAACATACCCTGAGCGCAAACCAAGCTGTCATTCTTGTGATGCACCATGTCCAATTAAAGAGTTTGGTCTAGAACGCGTTGACAGTTGCATTTGCGGAGATTATTTAGTGGACAGAATTATGAGGAAAATTGTAGGTCAATTTGCAGGAACTATTCATCAGCAGACTCAGACTATTTATCAAGCCACCGTTGTTTACAAAGATACGAATAACAACGATATCATATGCCCGTACTCACGTTCCAAAAAATTGCCGATATGCAAGAATCGTGTAAAACCTGAATACCCTGTGGTGGATATATTTCACCTGAAAACAAGCTTATCCCCACCAAGTCAACACGCAATTTGTACCAATTGTAATTGCGATAAGAAACAGAATCGTAGGAAAAGGAGGATGAGAAGGTGTAGGTGCAGCAGATGCGTCATTATTTAATGCAGATAGTAAGGCAAATTTAACTGAAAACTTGAGTTGAATAGTGGTTCAAATATGAATTCAATAGATTAGCGAGTTTACCTAGTGATTTATGCCCATAATAATTTATATTTGGAATAATTGAGCATCATGGTATTACATCTACTTTATTTGCAAATCTTATAATACGCATAAAAATTATTTTTGTTCCAACTTGATAAACAATGATCAATCATTCTTTAACTCGTCATTTCGATGTCACACGCAAACATTGGCGTGGTTTTTGTTTACCTCAATTGCAGTTTCAATTACATTCGTTCCCATATAAAAATCCAACGCCACTATCATGGATTTTGAGTACCAGTTTTCACGCTGATACCACTTTGAAACTTGAGTATTTGCAAGATTAGCGAATCCTCGAATACCAAAAGTGGGTCGTAAAATTACATCATTAGCAGTGGAAGTCAACTGAGCCATGGCTGCCCATGCTTTACCCTTGCAACCATTATCGTCAACTGCAGACGCCAGGAAAGGTTCCAGTTCTTCCATTTTGTTTGTTTCGCCCCATGCCTACAAATCAGTATTCGGATTGGCACTTGAATTATAAATGATACACAATTACATAACTGTAGTAGCTGTAATTTGCTAATATTTCATACGACCTGTTGAACGCCTGGCCACAAAATGTCATATTCTTCTTGCACCGCATCATCACCGTAGAACATAACCACCGTCTTCTTCAACTCCCACAACTGCTCTGGAGTTACGGATAATGTCAATGACTTAGGAGCAATTATATCGCCTAGCTCTTCTTGCAGGAATGTGACTAGCTGGTGATGAATCTCGGGACCAGAAAATCCTACTGGAAATCGATGAAAATCGAGTAGAACAATTTCATTCGTTTCCAACACAAACCTCTTCACATCTTCCAACAGCGCACGAAGTGGTCTTATTCGAACTACATCATGGTTACTATAAAATTTCTCCGCAGTTGCTGGATAATATCCCACCCTTACGTCTAGAGAGCGTATGCCATGAATGAGTTGTTCGTAGATGGAATCCTCGTGACTACATTTAAATTTAAATGTAAATGCATAATTTGATCATTCTGAATTTCATCGTTTGAAAGCTACCAATTCCAATTTGAGGGTCGTAGAATCTTGTCTTACCAATAAGTGTACTCTATTACAACTCCTTCAGATGGAAATCCCTCATAGTAGATCCAAGATCCGGCATTATGAGTTCCCGGAATCATGAGTGAATGTAAAGGAATATTTTTTATTTCATTTTTCAAATCATTCATCCATGACGGGTGAACCATCAAACAGCTTGACTTGAGGACGGTAGATGATTCACCTTCAGGTCGCAAGTAAGCCACCCAAAACCCAAGACATCTTTCCATCGTCGCGTTCAGAGTTCTTCGGGCGTAACGGACTGATGTTTTATAGTTACCTGAAGTTGCGTTTGCTGGGTGTTCTTCCAAAACTTTGGAGTTTAAAGTGGAGGAACCCATATTTTCTGGGTTTTCATCGAAAATACCGATTTTATCATTTGGCATATTTTCAAAATTTCCCCAGTGCATGACTAGCATTCTATCGAGAAGAACAACATTGCCTCCTTCATTTCTGTAGCCTGATTCAGGAGATACTGTTAGATACACCTGAGGTCCTTGGAATAATGCTGAAATATATTTTTCAAAACGGGCTGTGTAAAATAACGACCAACAGAATACTTTCAGTATATATGTTAGATTTACGGCAAACCTTGTTTAACTGCTACTACTTCATTTCTTAACTTCGAAGGGGCTGCTTCACAATTCAATATAGCTAAAAATATTATTAAACAACACAAAAGGTGTCTTAACTCCGTACCATAACGCCACAGTGTCATGTTGGAAGCGGAAAACAAGATCCGAATCTGGGAAACTAACTTTGTCAACCTTCACAGCAATTCAATGGATTTTGTCCAAGACAGTTGTTTTATAGACATCCCTTAGCATGAAATTAATGATCAATCCTACCTACTCAACATGTGTCTGCTCCTGTTGTTGAGATTTGCAAAACACTGCATCATTTGGATTATTATAGTGTATCCATTGACTCAAATAGTGCTTGAGCTTTTTGCTTTATATGGATTAGGAAACTAATGATGGTGCTATAGCATGCTGTAAATTATTTTGAGCTAATGCGAATGCAGATTAGGTATGACAGCTTGACAGATTACATTTTAGGTAAGATAACGAGAGCAGCACATGTATGCGCGTATGTATGAAAATTTCATGCTGTAGCACAAATGGATATGGATGCGTATTTGAGCGCATTTAGTTGGTTATCGAAATAAAAAAAACAGTTACACATCGTGTGCGCAAAATGATGAAAACCTTTATTACGATGTACCGTTTTTATAGCTCGAATTTTGTCACAGAATTTGTCGTGTGCTCCTAATACGAAAAAATTGTCCCTTGACATTGACCGTAAACTGAATTAGTCAGTTACCATTGTTCTCTTTGATTATACTGCTGCAACGTACACCGCTATACATGGTAGCATAACAATTACCGCGAGTATGTTCTTTTATGCAATTGCACTGTGGTGTGAGGGTGACACTACAAAACACTTATAATTAGGTTTTTTTGGTTGGTGACAAATCGAGGATGGTAATGAGCTATGATCTTCATATGACACATTGAAAGTTACTATTACGGACACAACTCTGGTAAAATGTTAAATTAATTGACCAATTTAGGGTGATAGTGAAATTGGGACAAGTGATTTAGAAATTTATTGGCCTATTATGAGATTTCACAGTTGTACTCACGATCAGTTGTTTAGCAAGTCCGACATTTTTTCTACACATAATCAATGGGTACGCTGATAATGAATAAACGGTCGCCTTTTGACTTTTATTTAGAATAGGAAATTTCATGAGAATATTCTCATTAATTAAAAGTTAGTTCTAAGGAAAAATTAAAATTTAGGAGATTTCGAATGCCTATTAATTTTTTGGTTATAAGGTTATAACATGTATGAATGAAGTAAGTATGCTTACTTTACTGGAGAAAGTTTGAAAGTATTGCATAGTGGATAAATGAAATTATCCGTTGTCCATCCCCTCGAATTACAAAGTTTAATTTGCCGACAACCGTCATCGCAATCCATATAATGTTATATGAATGTAACACTTTGGAACGATATTTAAATAAGTAATAATCTAATCAACAATAGTCGGAAGTAACAACAGTACTTGCTATTATCGCTATTCTCACGCAAGTAACAAGCAACCAATGTGTTTAAAATATTATGTGCAGTGCTATTTTCCAAATTACATAACACCTAGCTCGGGAGGGAACAACAACCAGTTCGGTTCCAGTACGCTAGAATTCACATTCAAACCAAAACAAAAGAGATTCTTGATTAATCTTGATCGGTGTTGCTGACTGATAATGAGAGAGCAAGGAACTGAATATGGCAAGTTGAGAGAGAGAGACGATTCGAATTCATAAATAGGAAATCGTACATGTACATAGTATACAAAATTCCCAACGGCAAAGTAAATGATGATTACTTACTAAATTTTTACTATTTGCCCTGTCAAAATAAAAGAAACTGTATTTTCTGCATTACTGTCTGGAATTGGGCTGAGCGTGGAATAACCTTTATATAATATACCTAGCAGAATATACTATTAACTTCGCGTGAATTTAACGAGAGCCTTGTCCACGACTATAAACAGTCACGAAGCGTTTTCGCAGATACTTACAACCACCAACACGGAACATACGTATCAAAACAAGAATGGAAAAACGCTTTTCGGAGCATTGACCCACCGCAAAATGTTTGTAAGTTTGGTCTAAACAATGCTACACGGTTCATCTTATAAATTCAACCGCAAAAGGTGAGACGACTTCGACTACGAGTCATATTTCTCGTTATGTGGAACTAAAGTTCAAAGTTATAAAAAAACATTAAATTCTCCGGCTTCATATTATACAATTAAATAGCTATATGATCATTGATTTAATAAGTATTCAATCAAGGAAAATTGCATAATGTGTATGTATATATGGTTGTGTTCGTCTGATCTGATCTATCCAAACAAAGCTCATTTCAAATACATCCAGTTGCATGGAATCCTTAGCATGTAACATTTTTGAAAAAACCTAGTCTATCCGACATAAAAAACAACTATAAACTATAACCACTCATATATTATGTATCCTGTATGCATGTATCCAATGTGAAGTAGTTCGGCGTGGGAAATCAACTGGAAAGATGCTAAAAGCAAAAAAAATCGGTTCACTTCTCGCCAAAAGTGAGTTTGCCCTAACTTATGTATTCATGCATCGTAAAATGCGAGTAGTTGTAATAAGCAAAATATGTGCATATTGTCGCGTTTCCAATGAACTATGAACATAGGTATTATAACTTACCTGTCAGACACTGTTAAAACGCTTTTCTGTCTAGTCTAATCTCCATACTCCATAAATACCTGCATCTTCTGCATCTATTTAGCTGCCAACAAAATTGCCATCAAGCATACAGACCAAATCTTAAGCATGCAAATGCATAATGTTAGTTATTAAGTTTTAATTATAATTTTGCGAGCAACCGTGAATTTTAGCACATATTTGTAATACGACATTGGCTGGCTGGCTTTGAGATTGTCGACCTTTCTATTGGCTTAGAAGGTTGGAACAAAAATTGAAATATAAAATATAATCACCTATTTCCAATGCGCATCATTTAACGTTTACCACATCTATTCCAAAATTTCGTTTGGAATTTCATACTTCAGTTGTTTTGGATTTCTCCCCTTTATTGACTAAAGATCTTTAATATATAATAAAATTAAGAAAGAATACGTTCACTTCTAGGGTTTTAATTACATATTGGAACAAAAACTTTTTCAATGTACATGAGTTTGTTTGGTTATGTAACATTGGCTTGTTTTTTGTTGAAAACTAGTAAATAAAGCAATAATATCGCTGAGTCATCGACATGCTAATAAAACAGTGCAGTGGAATGTATATTCCAGGACGTTCGTCAATTTCCATACGCATAAAAATTTGTGTAGAACATTATTGAGGAAAACCCAGAGAGTAATCCAAGGAATGACTAACCATTCTAGCAGTCCAAACAAAGGAAGGGCACGAGTAAATTGTAAGTTGATAAATAATAGAACTTGGTCAATATCTCATAGTTCACAAAGGTAAGTACCAACCGTAACTAGTTTAACTGTCAGCATCACAAACTAATAAGCTAAGTTAGCATTTTATTTTCCCACTGGATGCCACAATATTGTAGCTGTACAATGTGAAACTTATACTAAGGAACTATTCACTGTTCTGCAACAAACATGCTCATAATTCTGCGTCATTTACATTTTCCATCTTGCAATGAAATCTTTCTGTCATAATTTAACGATGCACTACCAGTCATCAGCATTAAGTAGTGAATAATGTTCAGTTAAAAACAACTACTATCTGGACGTATAACGATAACTCTACTAATCTTCCTTATTCATGCTGAATCATATTTTAATAGGGATTTAAGATTTACAAGCTCTCAACCAAAGATATTTTTAGTAAAATCTTAGAATGGATTTTTAAAATTAATCAGAAAAAGTTTAGCTGTGGAAAATCCTTATACGTCATTCCAAGGTTCACAATTTATTTGTTTGCATTTCACTTCTGCAAAACCGTCAACCCTATACGTATGTTGTTAGTATGTGACACGTAGTATTCATTTGAATTTAAGCTGTATATCGTGTTGCTGCAGTTGTTTTTGTTTCGAGAAAATGCAAAAATAGAAATGCAAATTTTAAAAATCCCTTTTACGTCAAATGAACAAGTTTCTTAAGAAGTTCAAAGTTTTTACATTGCTCTGTAGTTTGTAGGCTCATTCATTACAGGTTTTGATTTATTAAAAATAATACACAGATAATTAAAGTCATTACATGCATGAAGGGCATAGACTTTGCATGAAACATGCAGTTCTTCCATAATCAGTTATTACTTCCGGTGTATTTGAGTGACACGGATAAGGGGAATAAGGCAACCTCAAACGAAAGCGAAAAGCTGACTCTTTTTATAATTATTCCGTCTCCGTCTTTCTTGTACTTTTGCACGTCAACACAAGAGTGCTCGACAATAAGCAGCACAAATAGAATTCTCAAAAGTTTCTCTTTTTATTCCCATGAATATCCACACATGCTAGGGCTCAAGCTTTCGAATTTTATCGTAGTATAGCATGTTGAATATTGGCAGTCATAAGAATTCGTGCCTACTTATTTTTCCCAACTGGAAGGTCGCATGCCTGCCCTTCTACAAACTGCTATTTTTCCTCCAAACAGGTTGCCAAATGTACAATTTTACTCATTTACCTGTAGTTTACACTAAAAATACAAGTATGTAAGTAGGTACATTTCTAAATGTACAAATATACTGGAGCAAGATTAGTCTTTAGAAAATATTCTGAAATTCCATTTTGTATAAACATATGTAGTAGTCACTAGTCAGTATGAACGAATTAAAACGCTGACTCAATATACCAGAATAAGAATGATGGGAAAACAACGAAGTTGAAGCCAAGACCAAGGTTTTAATAAAAAGTCCCACGAGCAACAACCAAGTACGAGTGAATTGAATTTAATCACGTTACCTGATTTTCTCTCGAATAAAAATGTAGACCTACATTATATGCAAAAAAGAGTTGCACTTATTCTAAAATATATGTAGACTAAAAATTGAATATCCAAATGAAGTAACCCAACTCAAGTTCAGAGGTAGAGTTAGTTACACAACAAAAGGATACTTTTTAAGGTTACGTATGGAACGAGTTTGATTTTTAGCTGCCTTAACCTCTCCCATTCCTTACTGTAGACGCTCATGTTACTGTCAATGTATGTTAAATAATATTTTGTATGCTCGACTTCTTTGTACGCTGTTTTGCTGAGACGAGATGTTTTGATTTTTAAAATTTGAACAATGTTCAATAAAATGGATTGTTACGCATTACGAAGTCAGCTCAAGTAACATATCATAACGCATAGCAAGGTAAGATTTGCCTGCAACAATTTACCAGCAACTCCTACCTTAACAATTTCTCAGAAAAGGTTTATTCATACGTTAAATCTATTCACTAATTTAATTCAAGGATCTTTATGACGGCTAAGAAGTTGATGACGACAAGTCTAGCTTAAATGAGAGGTAAATTCTATCGTATATTATGAGAGGGAGTTATTTTATTTGATGCAAAGAAACAATAGATTTTAAAATGGTTCGTGCAGCAACCAATTTTCTTCAGCATGTGACAAGATGACACAGCAGGTCGTTTGGTAAATTGTCACACAGTACATTTACTTTTGAGGCTAAACAGGCTCGTTGGAGCGTAAATAAATGAGCCGGAAAGAAGATGAGCACGTAAGTATTTATGGAGACATTTCACAGGAATATTTAAACTGAATAGAACTCGGCAACATACAAATAGAGGCAAAGCTAGAGACGGAGAGACACTCATCGGAAATGGTAATTATCTCATTGTCACACTAAGTGTAATTTGCTCCCAACTTGAAACCAATTTTCTCGAATGATAAGAAGGCATAAATACCAGATACCAGATTTAGATGTGCTGATGTAAAGAATGGGACAAACAGTTTCACAAGGCGTTTTGGGACGATGCTGACAGCGGGATTACTGGATAAGCTGGTTAAAGATTAAAAAATTATGCTGCAATTTCAGTAGACTCACTATGGGAGGTACTAAAGGTACATTAATGCTACCGTACTGAGTTGGTAAATAATGCTAATGTTTACACACCTAAACTTATTAACTTCATGATGATACGACATAAATAAATACAATATTCGTATATTGGAGACTGCAAACGAATTATCTATTGAAAGTCAACAAGTCACTAAAAGTTACGGTGTTGAACGCACATTTACGTTATTGACATTACTACGCGGCATATTACCTTTTTTGTTTAACTATTTGGGCGCTACCAAAAGTCTTTAATAAATTTTACTGCTTTGTGCTCGCGTGTGTGCACTCCGTCTTATGTCATCACCTTCTATTACACCTTGTGTAGGTATGAATCTGGGTTAGAGCTTTATGGATTTAGGTTATCCATGTTAAAATTCTCGCATTTTTACATCTTTACATATCCCTGTTAAACTTGTCAATATAGTTTGCCTACTTGCATACACAATCAGTCTCATTTCCTGTGGCTGGCTTGAGTGTCGAGGATGCCAAGTTTGATGAGTCTTTTCAAAGAACCTAAATACCTACCCTGCCTATTACTTTTTATGAACATGAACTATTCCAAAAGTTAATTGTAGTCTGCACTACAATTCATTTCTCTCTGGAGTCATAACTTATAACGTGCTGTGTACCTTCTCCTTGGATGAAACCAAGGCTTTTGCGTAACAATACAATGGGTTTAACTACACTTCAAAGTTGAAAAGGTGAATCATGGGAAAAACAGCAATAAACTATCCATATTCATATTATCTCATGGGAGCATATATATTTCTTCAAGTTTTACAATAACAACCATCATCACATCGCCACCATCATGAAAAATGGAATTGAAACATGTAATGGATTGTAATCTAGAAAATCCTCCATGCATCCTCATATACATAAAGTTTTAAGCATGGAAGATTTTCTTAAACTTTGGTTACCTACATGCAAATACATTGAATATACATTTTTTGAAGGTGGAATATACCTACCAACACCTTTCAAGATAACTGAAGACAATGATGAGGATACTGTATGGAGCAGATCTATGCGAGCAGCCATGTTTTCCATTAGAGTTATAATATTCTCTCATTGCCTTGAATTTCTTCAGTTTCCTGAAAGTCTTGATTCTCGACTGGACTTGGAAGTTAGCTCATCGCTCCCCTCTCGCTTCATTGGTTTCTTTTTGGAATGAAAATATTTTTCCTCGATCAAGCACCTAATCATAACTCCATCGCAGAGTTGCTGATTCACAAACGGTGAAGTAGGAGCTTACTGCTTACTCATTCCAGTGACTGATAACTAATCGGAAGAATTTAATGTGAATCTGAAAACTTGTCGATGACTGGTACTTCGTGAAGGTTATTAAAGTAGGAGTTTAGTTGTTGTCAATCACAGTTTCTGTCGAAATCTCTCAAAGATTGTTTCTCCATCCATTTAAAAAATTAGCAAGTGTGTTGAGTCAAATTGCGAATTAAAATGGGGAGAACTGTGAGCAACGGTTTGTTTAAGGTGTTGGCGCTGATTTCAGTTGTAAGTGGCAACTTTACTAATGGACGTTACATAACTTTTGTTTTAACAGTGATTTGATAATTTTGAAGCAGTGGTATAATTATAGAATTTTATTATTTTTTTGTAAAAAAACAAGGTTTTCGGAGTTGGAGTGATTGCTGTGTCCGGAGTACTCCTCAATCAGTCCTTGCGTTACCAAGAAATCTTTGGATATGCTGGTTATGGCGTAAACGGATTTGGATTAGGAGGTGGGCCCTTCTATGGAAATAACTTTTATCAAGGAGGTGGCATTCCGTCATTTGGATATGGATCTGTAGCTACTGAAGCGTATAACATTTACTACACATCATACCGGATTGTTGCTCTTGCTTCGGTGGGAATTGTCGTCGGACTTATTCAAGTTTTGATGTCATTCGTGCTTTGTTTTACTGGAGAAAGGGTAAGATTTCTACTCATCCCGATCTTTTCCTTATAGCATACGTATGCATCTAAATATATGGAAACAATTGCCATTTTCTATGTTTTCTTTTTAGAGCGTTAAAGGGATCGCGGCAACGTATATCTGTTGTGGTTTTATCGTGTTCTTTGCACTCATTGTAATTTTCTCCTTGGCCATTTACTACCAGGCAATATATACCCTGTACCATTACCACACGGAGCAGTTACCTGATGGATATAATTACCATTACAATCCAGAAGTACGTTTAAAAATAATTTTTTTCAGAAACCCTCAATTATAATTAAATCATATTCTCACCCTTTAATTTTCAACTTTTAGGGGCAAGCTTTCTGTGCCATTGCTGGACTTGATGTGTTTTTCCTCCTTGGCTCCATGGTTGGTGCAATCCTCCTTGCCAAAAAGTATGATAACTATGAGGGAGACAAATGGACAGTTCATCGACACAGCCCGTCTGCTGTTTCCGCTGGGAGTGATAGAGGTCGGTCGGTTGTTTAAACGTCGAAATGTTCAAACTTTGAAATAAGACTCATTTCTTGAGCGACATGTACCGAGTAGATCTGTATAAAAAGGAGATTTGTGTTCATGTTCTTATCTTTTTAGGGTACATTAAGTCAGGAAGCCGTCTATGATAAGCGTAGAAAGCGATTCATGTTAGAGTAAATTGCGATCAATGCTTAATGAAGAGAGAGAGAGACAGATTTTGTGTGCCAGCTGTAGCTTCCCGTTGAACGTACTTAAAACACTGACTTTACTCTTTACGCAATAAACACGTAGTCGGTTGAATGACAAAGGATGACAAAGGCTTGTAAGCGTTAATATAATTTTTTAAATGGTGAATGGAAAAAAGAGTGAATTTGTTAAATGTACGTACCTAGTTGTGCTAATGTGTGAATAGGATTTGTTACTCGTTATGTATCTTTTTTAGGTACTTTAACGATTTATAGGCATTTCCGAGTACAAAAACAGTAATTTCCGAACAGTCTGTTTGAATCAAGTTTAAATCCACCTATTACGTTGTATGTAGCAATGGTATTTAATGTGCTATGTTATGCAAACCATTTTTTGTAGTTTTGGACTTCTTGACTTTGTGAAGTTTTATGAACGAGTTGTGTAAAGATTTTAAGATTTATACATTTACTGAAAATATATCGTGCACATATAGGTTATTTGTCTTGTAATAAAGATTTTTAAAGTTTTTAAATAAAGATGTATCTGTTATGTTATGCACTTATATCAGTAAAGCACTGATTACTGTACGGAGCGTTAACTAGTGATAACATAAATAATTAGAAATAACTAATTCCGCAGTTACTAATATA
>JAHZNA010002100.1:0-10774 GCA_027743935.1 Sinodicranocentrus sp. ZH6
AGTAATGTTTTAAACCTATTACTGCAACATAGTATTTTTTATACATATTAGTCAATTATCATAACAAAGAGTTTGCAAAATATTCCCCAAAATATTAAGATTAAGATGTTTAATGCAGGATTTGTGATGATAGTCCCAAATTCTTTACATAAACATAAAAATGAGACAATGACTAAACCTAAGTTAAATAATTATTACAAATGCAGAGCCTGGTAATTTGTTTCTATTTTGGTGTGTTTATGTGATTAATTCACAAGGTTCGTGGTTACTATAAAGTAATTCTCTATACGTATTATGCAAAAATGCAGGTATTACAATTACAGCAGTTGGGTTTACCGACAACATAACATCATAATGTATTTAGTATATTTATTTATAAGCTAGCTTCCTTAACACCTAATATTCATTCATAACCATATTCTTTTTCTCATTCCGTTTCACCTTTCAGTCGTAGTCTTGCAAAATCTTCAAAAATAATATCATCGTCCCTACGTGAAAGAAAAAAATCGTTAAAATACAGTTGGCACCACTGATACTTGATACTCATATTATTGTTTAATGAAGTGACATTTTAATATGCAAAATCTTGGCTTACGTATCCAACTGAATAAGATTCTCAGTAGGAACGTCTCCTTCTTCAAGGTGATTCTGCGACGGAGACTTTGGCAATGGAGGGAGTTCTTCTTCTTCAGGTTTAGGATGCATGAGCACAAACGGGAGTTCTGCTGATAAATCTCTGAGGTTGTCAGACCGGAAGAAACACACAAAATAAATAATTTAGTCTCGAACTGCGTTACAAATATCCGGGAAAGACCCAGATCAAAGTAGTAAATGTACGCTATTGAATTCAGAAAATGAATTTGGCTGAACAAGCATGAAAGAATCACAATTGCTCGTTCGAGAGTTCGTCTTTTTCTTTGGAAATACTTGTAGTTTTCGAAATTTTCTTTCCAGTCACATATCGAGCATAACCGTATCTTTCGAGTTGGGTGTGAATTTGTGAATATATAGTATTCTCGCATTACCCCTAAGACACTCTGTAACTTGTCTAATCTCGATTAGATGACATGTCCTTTACTTTCACATTTATACAATTAGTAATACTTTCACCATTCTGAGAAAATGCGTGAGGAGTAAAGTAATATGTAACCGGTTTAATATAGTAACCCTGTCCAAAACCCAACGTTTGTTCAGTGCCATTCAAAGAAGAATTCCTACGCTTAAAGACGTATGCAAACGCTATAGATTCAATAATAGTAAGCAACTTACCCTCCGAGTGGTCCAAGACATAACTTCACCTTTACTTTGTACTGCACAATAATTCCCAAATTTTCCTTAGCCGCTGGGTCCGTAATTCTAGCGGTAAGTGAAATAAGAAAAATATGGCTATTAATGTGTTATTTTTTTCACCGTGCATTTGCATTGGGGATAAAAGTAACAGGTATGTGCATTATAATTTGTTTGAGTATAGTTGATGAAGAATGAACTTACAAAGAAGTTAGATTTGTAGATTTCCTGCTTCTATGTATGTTTTGGTATTTGAAAAAAGGTAAATTCATAAAAATTAAAAATTGGGTTTAGCTTGAAACAATACTTAAAAGTGCCAAATCTACCGTACCGATCAACTAAGGCGTATCTTGCAAAATGAAAATTGTGAAGCCAGAAATCTACATCTACATCTTGTATAATTCCATTTTAGCAATGCGAGTAATACAAACGAAAATCCAAATGATCAAAAATTTTGTACATAGTAAAACAGGCAGGAGAGAGGACTTACATGGTTGACGAAGCCAGATTTGTGTCTTCGTGCTTTAACTGGCCATCCAGGGCAAGACCTCTCTTTTCTTTGTTATTTGCTAACGTGGGCGTTAAGGAATATACTTTGGAAAGAGTGAAACCAGGACCTACTGGACAACCCTCTCTGCAAATAATCAGCAACATGCAATCATTATTACGACTTCCATTATACCTTAATACTTGCATAAACGCAAGTCCGTTCTCAAACCAAGTTCGTGAAGAAACGCAAAGTAACTAAATAAGCTGGAAAGTTCTAAGATGGCCTTTTAATCTATTGATTCAGATTTTGAAATAAGCCGAACTAAAGTACATTTTCTATTGTACACAACGGCTGAAATATATGTTTCATACTACGAAATCTTAACATCTACGCTTCTACTGAATGAAGAAAGAATTTTCAAATGAGAACATCCATTAGTAAATAAAAACGATAACATCACACCATGTACAATAACCATTGGCTGTAAGTGCTACACATTTCTTTGCCATCTTGCTTTCTCCTACGAGAACTGAATTAAATGAACCGGGATTATCGAGCTGTGTTGGCATTGTAATGCAAAACCGAGTGATGTAGCCAACTGTAGAGAACATGATGCCTCTATCACGTGAATTGTTTTCTAGTGCGTAGTCGTTTAGGTTTCAAGCGAGAGGAAAATGGATGTTTTGGAGGACTTGCTTTCAGCATCGTTACAACCATTTTACTAGCACATGATACCTTGGCAAGAAATTCAATCTTTTATCCTACAAGATAACCAAAATGGGAAGAGACTTTTAGAAAACTACATATGATATCGTAAAAGTAAACATCCAACAAATAGGCTTAAAATGTGTTTACACAACGTCACGTTGGATTGGAAGGTCTTGCTGTTGCTACCATTTTGAATCAACTATATATAATTATCTATAAATTATGAATTAAAGAATCGCTAACGTCTGTGAATAAAAGCATTATTTCTTGTCATTGGTTAGTTGTTGTATTTGACAGATATTTCGGGTAGCGGAAGCTGCTTACAAGTGAAAGAAATCTAATTTTGTTCTCTGGTGTTTTTCATGTAAAACACTATGTACTATGGTTTAAGGTGAAGTCCCATTTTCACAACAGGAAAAGCGCTTTCACAACTTTCTCTAGAGGGTCCAAACTTTGTGAAATTCCTGAACAAATGTACTATCTATTTCTAATAAGGATATAAAATACATACATACGAATACATTTATAGGGATATAAGACCTTTTGAATGAAATGATGAAACTTACAAGTAAGATCATCCAGCTGCACACACGACACGATATCCTTATGAAATTAATGTTTTCTGGTAGTTTCGAATTTCGAAGATTCTAAGTTCAATGGACCCCATCTTTTCTCTACATGACCCTTCACCCTTCACTTTTTAGCTACATATATTTATTAGTGAGTTATAGTCATGTCATTTATCTTTACCATTCGGTGATCTGTGAATTAGAAATGACCACCCCGCTAAAACAGTTAGGAATTTCTACATGAAATAAACTACAAATATGATTAATTTTTGTCGGAGTATCCGATAGGACAATAAAAAAAGTGGACCCATATGTGGTAGGTGGACTTGTAAGCCAAGTTAGTCTAAATCACAGTATTTGTACATAAGAGCCTAATGGTTTAGTGGTACAGTGGCGTACTCTGGGCATGAGTAAGACCCGAGTTCGATATTCTGTTGGGATTATATCTTTTATGTATAGATCTGCTCATCTGCTACGCTATTTCCTACATAGCATTCAGTTACTCACGTGGCATTATCTGTTACACTTCGTAACATTATACCATACATAAACCTGCCCATGGGTTGGACTTTTCTATGGAGAAATCACTCATAAAAAATTAAATGTCTAAAAAGTGAAGGGCCATTTGGGGAAAAGATATGTTCCATTGAACTTAGAATCTTTGAAACTATCAGAAAACATTAATTTCATAAGGATATCGCGCTTGCAGCTAGATGATCTTACTTGTTAGTGATTCAGTGGATTCCATTAATTCCATATACAACTATGTCGTTTCTCTTATATGAAGGAAAACTGAACTTCATGAGCAACTAAAAATGAAGTTTTACTTTTCCACTACTTTTTATGCAAACATTCATGAGTTTTACTTACATCAACTTCACTTCTCTTCTTCTCTGACATTCTAACAAGTTTCAGCTACCACAAGGTAGAACATCTAACCATACATTTAAATTTTACAAACTATCGTAATCAAAACTTTGAAAATTACTTAAAAGTGCTTGTTACTTGTTAACGCTTCGCAGTTTATATGGCTTAGTTTATACGCATTATGTATATAGTTAAGCGTAGTAAATTTAATGTAATTCTGATCATGGATAAGGTAAAAGTTGAAAGAAAGTAGCCTTCAAATGTAAACTTGCACATATTAAAATCCTATTCCTTTTGTTTCACGGTTCGATTCTCACATCGAAATACGATATCCAATTTTTGTTGCACCTACAATCTCAATTTGTCAGACTTGTTCTAAGCGCTTCAGTTGTGTAACTCATGCATGATACTTTTCTCTCCTTTCTTTGATTCAATTCAAGAACAAAGGCGGATTTTCTGGAGACTTTAAAAACTTCCAATAAATACTGAAACCAACTGAAATGCTTTCACATACAACATATACATTTTTCTTTGCATTGCCATTTATTGTACTTTTCGAAAGCAAGTCTTATATACTAACTTTTAGGCCAATTCTACAGAGTATAAAATTCTTAACATTTACAAAGGTAAAGTGAATCTGACTGACTATGAGTCATTGCATTTGGTATAGCTGACGTGTCAAATGAAAGCTCATAACGAAAAAGCAATTTTTTTACAAACGTCCAAAAACGAGAATCGTTGACTAAATGCAGTGGAGAATATGAGTAAAGTCGGCATATAGAATCATCCAAAGTCATTTGAGTTTAGTACAGCTTACCTCCCTCATCTATTCATGGTATATTCTATTAGTACTAGGTACTAACGGCTTCATGCTCTATCTTACGAAAAGGAATATTATCACAGGTGGCATTACTATTTCACGGATGGTATACGCGGTTAGTTTACATATGCCTATAGGCAGTGAACATAGGGACAGGCAGAAGTATTAAATTACGAGTGTTATTACTGTCAGTAACCATTACTCGACTGCAACGAGGCTAGAATATATCCTGTAGGAATTCATAGTCAGTCAGTGACTATGTAATTGCAGGAAGGAAGGTAAACCATTAAATTTATAGATTTGCATGAATCCACAAACCTCCAGCCAGTCTTGTTATCATACAAATTCTATAATATGCGTTTGGTGGAATCCGCACGTACATTTGCAATCTACGGCGTTTCTGTAGCGTAACGCACTTGCTTAATAGTCATCTCTAACTGCTTAAGGAACCAAATAGTTGCCTAAATGCTAACTTGTTTCCAGCCCACATACTTACATTCCTGTGTCTAGAGAGCAATCTTAAAACTAAATGTTTGCATAGTTGTGCATACAACAAAGTGCATGTTATGCATGCATGTTCGCAAGTAATTTAATACTTTTCCCAGTTGTAGGTTGTAAATTACATCTGAATTGTAGCCACTTGACACGATACTCCACCGGAAATCGAATAGTCCCTACTTTATCTACTACTTTTGGCATATCCAGTTAGAAAAGAAAAAGGGAGAAGAAAGGGATATGGATATTGCCTTCCTAATTTTATTCCCTGTGCTTTTATACTCCAAAACGAAGAAAGATAAATCCTCATAAAAGTCACTTCTCAACCTGGCAAGCACATCTGAATAGATAAAGATAATAGATTTGCTGGAACATAGCTTCTTGTAGATAACCCATTGTCTCCGGATATATTATGCTATATATCTTCATTGTGATGAATAGTTAGAGTTGGAGTGAGCCTATTTTAAATTTCAAGAGACTAAAATTCTCGAACGTGTACTGGTACGTATACACAAAGACAGTGTTTTGCACTTACGCAAATATCCCCGGCTTTCCGGATACACTGTCCAAAAACTAATATGCAGAAGAAACTACTACCGTTGTGCGTTGTGTGTGTGCTTTATCAGATCAGTAGAAGTGGCTTGTTAAAATATACATGGGCAAAGTATATCCCTAAGTGCTGCGCTACTACGTCACACCCTATTTAAATTCATTACATTTTCCACATATTCCATCATCCAGCCAGAAGGCAAACATAATTATCAAACTGTCACCAATATTCCATAAAACTGCCGGGGGATTGAATGAAAATGAAACATTCATGCTGTATATGCGAGTACTCAAAGCTGGATATTATGATATTACAGCTCATACCGGGATAATCATTTAAGGCATGGTGAGAGAAAGCAAGAGCACAATTTATGTGAAATGTGGCATATATCCATCCACTGAAAGTGTAAATTCCAACCGCAAACCTTCTTTCAAATCACTATTGTCATACTAAATGTACTTATAAATGGTATAAACATAACGATTTTCACAATACATACCTTTTATGAGGCTTGTCGTCGACATTTTCTGCAACATATGCTTTCAGCTCGTAATCAACCCCACAAGGCTTTCCCGTATCACCTGGCGCTGGCTGTAAAGTTACTGAGGCAGGGCAATGTGGAGGTAGCTCGAAGAAGAAAGGAAAAGCATTTGCTCCCAGTTTTTTCAGAAGACGTTCCTGGAAAAAAACGAAAAAAGGATGCTGATGTGAAAACACGTTTAATGCATATGCAGCATCAATGATGAAAGCATGATGTGCACGCATTCTACTCCAAAACTCTTTTTAATGGAAAACATAACCATTAAGAAAATCTTTATAATGTACAGTGTTTTCGTGGTTTTGAGATGCTGCACCTACTGTGTTGATGTGTATGGACAGAAAACTTTTAGCATTTTGAGTTCGTTTCGTAAATGACGCATTCACGCAAGCAATGAGTTTTAGAGTGAAGAAGGGAAAAACTGTGTAGGTATAAGTGGGAACCGTCACGTGTAGAAAGAGCTCTAGGCTTTACTTCCAATTCTAAAATCATTTTCCTAACATAATGCACCATCACAAATACTCCTTCCAAAGAAATATTCATAAAAGACCAGAGTCAATTTACAACCAAAAGACTATAGAAGTTGTAGGGAAAGTTTGTCAGCGGTACTTTCACTGGCAATCCCATTAGCCCAAGAAGGCGGAACGGAGCTTTCACTGGGGCGAGAATATCCTCTTCACAAGTCACAACCCATATCTTTCCCCATCAATTTCAATAACCACATTCCATTATCTCACTAGCACAATATTCATCCCAAACTAGAGCACGCTTCTGGCTTTCACCAAAGCCTTGATGAAAATGCTGTTAATTACGTTCGGATAATTTAATTTGTGCCAGGTAATGTAACAAAGAATTCATTTAGTAGCTCCACAAGTTCACATAAACCTCGTATACTTATATTACGATAACACAATGGTCATTGATCCTCTCTCCGTTGTAATGCTTGCTAAATACCAAGTCCGAATGTAAATAAGTACTCTGCCTAATTCTATTATCAAATGTGCGCTTCAGTGCTCCGCTGGATGTTGAACTGAGTAGGCAAACAACATAATTAAAATCAGAAAAGTTAATGAACTAACTAATTATTCAGTGTTAATAGAGGAAGCAAAACGAAATTAGAAAGCAGTTAAAATGTTCATTTAGGTTTAGATATTTACTTTGAATGGAGTGCATGTATATGGTCATCATCAGAATATTTCAGGGATTTGTTAACGTAAAAGATCCCATTTCCTCACACTGTGCGTATTACATGGTAAGATATTATGAATTCTGCGATTTGGTTGTAAAACTGATTAACCTACTTGTTCAATCCGTGGCGAAGAACACTTCTATTCGCATCTAATCAACCGCATAAATGTCAAAAGTCAGAAGCTGCTACAGCATACTTTCCTTTTTACATTTGCCTCATTTTTCGGGTGGATGTCAACGGCATTCTATATAATACAACTTTTTTATTCCCTTTTATCTCACCAACAGTTCGATATCACCTTGAGCCATTCCGCATATAAAAACAAATAATGTAAGTCAGCAGAAAATCAGAATAAAAGGAAAATTTGGTAAAGAGATCTCTCTTCAAACTCTTTACTATACGGCATTTCAGAAACAGAATACCATGCGAATTAGCTTTGAAAGAGGTAGTACGCGAATAAATTTAATTATGGCTGGTAGTCACAAAGCACAAAATGTATGCATAGCCAAGTGGATGAATCGATATTCGTTTCATTTGCAGTTTTGCATTGTTACCTAAACCCGTATTGTGTAAAAGAAAAGGCCTGATGTGGATATTTGCTTTTGTTTTATTGTTTGTTTGCCGAGATTCATTCAGGTTCTAACAACTTTGCATTATCATCTCAATTGGCTAAACTGGAGATTCTATAGTCTTTTGGGAAAATGCAGTTGAGCCTGCATAAAACAGGATCGGAGTATAAATCCATTTTACAAGTGAAAGTACACATTTCACATTGAATAAAATCTCTAGAGCACCCTATTGTGAAATATAGCAGCTCTCATTTCAAGTACCACCATCTTCACAAATGATATCTGCTTGGTTACATTTACCTTTGTTCTTGTTAAAAGCATCATGTTACTCGCTATGATTGTGCGTATATTCGAACATTTTTTTGAAACTAATGCCATCGTTTCTCATCTCGAAAGTCCATCTCTGAGAGTGAAGTCAGTGAGCGAACATTTAATTGCCGCGTCTCTTCATGACTTGCATACAACACAGTGTACGTACACCAAGATGTAGGACATCATTTAGCAAGTCACAGACACAGCTCCGAAAATTGACTATGTGTAATGTGAGTCACTGACTTCACGGCACGGGCACGAATTTTTCCATCTCTTCAAACTACTACAGTATCTTCCACTCTGCTTCCTTCCTCGAATCATTGACCTATCGTCGTAGGGGAATTATGGGAGTTATTACTTATTACGAGCTTGTTCCCCAGTCCTCGATAGGATGAAAAGAGCACCATCATCATATTATTATTGAAATTGAGTCCTGGAGAGTTGATCATGCTCACTGCTGGTATAAATGCATGTATTTGCTAGATGTTCTCCATTTAAAAGGATTCTTTTCTGTGGAAAAAAAGCTTTCACAATAGGCTTCCTGGTTGTGTGGAAGAGTCGTCTTTTGTGTAACTGTGCCAAGAAACAGGCTGTATATTCCTATTAGGAGCATCAGCAGGGGGACCAGTAGGAGACAGATCGAGTCACCATTCTATTTTTTATGAAACGTGTGCCACCACCGATAAGCTCTATTCTTCTACTGCTAGCCCAGCCAAAGGGCACATAGTCAGATAACTTTAGTGAGTACAATATTTTCTCCAACTACAATCTCCACAAGGACACGACTTCCCTCGCTCCTTGCTCAGATATATCGCCCATAAGCCTATTACACATTCAAGCAACCATGTTATGGCTCGCTTCACCGAAGGGATGAAAGCGTAGATTTGGAAGAAATTTTATTGGTTTTCTCTGTCTCTCTGGTCATACCAATGCATTCTTGGGTAAATTCACTACTAAAAATTTCCCACTCTCATGAACGCCTACGTGCTCATATAGCATACCCTTATACCCTTATTTCCTCGTAGTTGGAGTGCACATGATTTGTTGTTTTGTCACACAAGACACACGCTACGTCTTGACTGGGTCGGTACACCGAAACAATGTGTTTCACCAAGTTATCCATTCTTCATACTGGCAATAGGGTGACAAGAGAAAGCAGTGAATTGTAAATAAAATGAAAAGGGGACAAAACAACATATAACAAGACATTGTGCACACTCTTGTATACAACTAGCACGCATACAACTAGCAAATAGTACGGAGTATTTTCTTGTTTTCAGCACACCGGAAGGATTCCCACATCTCGAGGAAAAGTATTTACATGATTACGGGACCGAAGAAAAGAGGAGAGAAGCAAAGGGAAGCTCAAAAGAAAAAGAAAATCCTTTGAGATGCTTTGCCATTTACAACAAGTTAATACTTTTACTGTCGTGGACTACACGAGACTACGATATAGGTACATCGTTGGCTGTATGTAAAATAAAAGCCTTCGGCTTTATACACCACAGCATTTTCTCCACGAACTGAAAATGAAAAAGGGAAAGGAGCAGGGAAGACTTGTACAAGCATGTTTTTACGTAATGATATAAAGCAAAAGACTTACTTGAAGTCTTGTGACAGACTTATTTAGCGATGCCTCTGGAACTGGATAAATCTGCTCCGAAGCAAGATACAAGTCCTTCCGAAAAGTTAGTCCAAGTACGTCCAAATCTTCACGTCCGTAGCGAAATGCTGCTAAAACATGGCCGTACACTTTGCGATCTTTAAGATATTCAGGATCTATAAGCACCACTCCATCTGAAAATAATAAAAAAACGAAATATATAGCAAGCAACGTTTTTAGATTAGATAAGATAGTCGTTAAAAATGAAAGGGTACATTCGATGGTATTTTGCACATATTTCCATATACAAATATAGCAATCTTGATGGTCTGTATTAAATTACACTCCTTGCTTTCTGAGCACTCTTGTAACACACATAGAGAAAGGAAAAATGAACTGGCTTTCACAAAACTTTTCAACATCAGGAATTAGCGAACTGTGTGGAAGGAAACTGATGAAGGGATAAAAATGGAAGATGGAAGTCTGCAAACTGAACAAGTCAAGCTTGAATACAGATGACTTTTCTAACTCATAAGTGGACAATATTATGTATGTATTTCCTTGCATTGCATTAGCGTTTCCTTCCTAGTTGGAATAAACCATACAAATATAATGGAAAAAAGGAGCGTAGAAAGTTTGATAAAAAAACAATATTTGTTGAAAAATTGATTAATTTTTTTGATTAGTGAAAACAGAACGGGAAAATATAAAGCCGTTCACGAGAAATTAAGATTTAACGGTTTTTGACCGTTATAACGGCCAAACGGCAATTTTTAA
>JAHZNA010002101.1:0-13456 GCA_027743935.1 Sinodicranocentrus sp. ZH6
TTTTTTTCCTTTTTTCTCTCTCTTTCACTATCTAAGTAATATGCTAATAAAATTCAGCGCTCAAGTATATTAGAAAAGTCTCAACTTAAACCTTTCCCTACAAGATGGGATATAACTGCCCATCACTCACTTATTCACTGTGGTAGTCGCCTAATAATGATGCAAATTAATGCAACTTGACTCATGTCTCACCCTCGTAGGTATACAAGTTGTTTTATTGCTGATTGTGAATTTCACTTTATATACAGCATTCAGCACCATAGAATGCAGTAGAATGCATATCCCCAAAACTCAAAACATTTACGCACAAACAGACCCAAACCCTTTTGAGAACTGATCATATCTTGGATATTTTAATAAAATATTGGAACCTTTTCCGTTAAGTTTGTTTTTACTTTACTTTCAGGAAAAATTTATTATTATATGTACGTATCTAGGATCTAAATACACAAAGCTTTCTTTTGCAATTTCAATCTAATAAATATGGGTAGCTTTTGGATGATACTAAAACGGACATTGATGCATGGACGAAACGATATTGGAATACCTCCCAAGCTCATACAGCAAATAATGTATCGTTCGTAATTAAGTTGGTCTTTTTTGCTTAAATTATCTTTGTTGATTTTGAAGCTATGTAAAGATAAGATTTTTTCAATGTAAAGGTTGTCCCAAAAATCGGGAAACGCAGTTGAGCACAAGGGCTTGTGAATTTGTGGAAGTATGGAGCAAATATCCTGGGTTAATAGGATGTTATAACTTATAACAATTACAGCAACAAAGTTTGAAAAGATGCAACAGTGAAACAAACAAAGATAGTACATAGAAATGCTATTGAATTTTTATCAAAAAATATAATCCATGAAATTATATCCAAAGCTCTTTGTAGGGGAGAGGAAGAGTAACGATGAGTGGCTGACATACCACGAAACAAACATTCAAATAGCAGTGTCGTCAAACAACAAGAACAAAAAATATCTAAGCTTTCGGCTAACTAATGATGCCGTATGCCGTCACCAGTATCTCGACTTCAGGAGGCAAGAAAGATGGTTGTCATCATCATGGCATAAGAAAAGTTTTTAAAATTGCTGAGTTGTACGTTTGAATACGAAAGCAAAATGCACCCGGTAATAAAATCTGCCCAATTTTACAACTAATAAATCAAGACAAGTGGATTACTAGCTGACAGTAATCAATCAACTTTTTACGAGTTGTGTCAGACAAGATGGAAGTTGAAGGAATATGTACAAGTTCTTCATATGCCGGTCAAAATGCGCTATGCACTCTAAGATTTATTCTGTCCAGTGATAACTGAAATCTAATATGAAGTGCAAAATGCATTAAACGCAAACTTTAAAACGTTTTCCATAAAAATTGTAATAAAATACATCAGCCATGCAATATTTTATTTAGCGTGTTCCCTCTGACTCCATCCATGAAAAATTAAATAGAAACTGGCAACAAATCAAGTTTTCTAAGCGTCTTCCACCCAGTCCCTCAGAAAATAGGGCGTGCTGTGCACATTTTTTCTTATTAAAACACGAATAAAACTTTTCCATTACTATAGTGGATTAATGAAGTCAAACTAGTTTTAACATGAACTTCCGAAATCCTAGAACTAGAGCTGACGACGCTCATTATCACCTCTCAGATAAAACAGTTTGCTCCATGTCAAAATGAAAACTTTGAGAGGGATAATTAGAGAACTATTAAAAACCTGGTGTCACACACACTACCATATAAACAGTTTTTATCTCTCACCCATCATAAAATACAATACACCCATCACCCATCATTCAATTTTCCAAAGTTTAAGGCAACATCCATCAATATAAGACGTGCATCCTTGCAGCTGTAACAAGACACCCGTCCCAGTTGAATTAATTCAAATCCAGTGTCAAGCACAAATACCAAGTAAACAAGTCAAGTGAACTCAACCCACACTCCCACAGCAAGGTAAAATGATCCTGACAATAATGGTCTTATTAATATGGAGCATGCAAAATCTGTACAAATTTCTTCAGCATTACTTATTCAACTCCAAAGATTAGAATTCCCCATATTTTAATGTACTTTGATAGCTCCTGGCATTTCTAACCAGACTAAAGTACATAATAAACATATGGAGAGTGGACGACTTGAGGAGAAATGCTAAACTGATCATTTCAACTCAAGAGCTCGCACTTCACACAAACTGTGAGTACACCAACAAACAACTGTTAATGACTCTATCTACACAATACACATGTTGTGCTCTGCAGTCATGCAAATTAGACAGGAGGATATCAAACATCAATCATTCCACCGTCAACAACCGAGCAACAAGAACAATCCACATTGATGGGAACTCACTCAGAACTGGAGGAAGGGATATTGGTAAAGGGAATGAATACATTGCATTTGTGTCGATTGTTTTCATTCTGAATCTTATATGTAATGTATGCTCACAAGCATTTTAAAGACAGAATATTCATGAATGGTTCTGACGGAAAAGGTATACAGGTCTTTTTTTGAATTTCCATCTACACTTCAACTCAATCTTGTATAATAGCTGAAATGCCATTTTCTTTCCATGTCCGTGCGTCGAGTTCGTGTGTGTTGTTGTTTAATCATTTGTGAAGATCTCTAATGAAATACTTTTTGAGCGATAACATTTTCTCTGCTATGTTTCCTGATCAAAGTGGATCGCCGATTCAAACTCGATGAGGAAAAGTTCTGCACTGCAGTGTGTATTAATGATGATGTCGACTTTGCATTGCAGAGTTTCATAAAAGAGAGATTGGATAGAGATATGAGGAAAGTTTAGAGTTAGCTTGTAACAATCGAAATCAAATGAGCCGATGAAGATGAACTTGTATATACTATATACTATTTGTACATATCGGACGTTAGATGTAGTCGATGCACATTTTTTTTATATATTATCAAATAGTACATATGCAAGCAAAATAAAAAAGAAACGCGACGAATGCCAGACATGTTCAGCGTGAGGAGAAGAGGGGAAAGGAAAAAATGGCAAAGTAAGCAAAAAGCTTTTTTTGAGGCATGCATATTCCGGATCTGATAAGATGCCTACTTACGTATTCATTTATTAGAATACCTGTAGGATACATAATTACATATAAAAAGGTGCTAGACTCTTGCCTCCAGACCCATTCAGAAACTAGTCAAGATGAGCCAAGAGAAACGTCGGCATTTGAGCTCTGTCTGATATGTGAGTACAACACGAATACATCAATAACGATGCAGAAGGAATTTAACATGCATAAACTATGACATAAGCATCACTAATAACCACCAAAGGCACATGTAACACCTGAATTGTTTCATAAAGAGAGAAAAAAACTATATGTGTGCAAATCTCCGTTTTTTCCTGTGTATAGATACTTCATTTATTAGCTTTTTTTGTTTTCCACTCACAATATCCCTATTTTCTCAATCTTGATGATGATGAGAATCATGTAGGAACAAAGTGAATTTTAGGAAAATAAAGAATTTGCAAAGAATCAAGATTAATATCATGTATCGCAAGAAATGGAAAAACTTATTATGTATAATTTATGACATGAAGTAGGACCTACTGGACATTAAACTTTTTCGAAGGAGTAGCACTCACAACTTTCTTTAAGATATTCCGCGAGTATTTTTTCTTAATTTCTGTTGTGATTTGTGGTTTACAACAAAATGGAAAAGTAACGAGAAATGGATGGATTGTGAGCACCATGTATCAAATGCACATATATGCAAAGAAGAATACGTGCATAACGTCATTCCCAGATCCATTACCCACTTGAAGCTGGCAAATGCGGATGGATGGAATGAAAGTAGTTTTGTGGAAGGGGAAAAATTGTTTTAAAAGTAGTAATGTACAATACATGCCGCCCGCCAGCCAGTTAGCTACCTTTGCGTGACGATTTTTTGGAAAAAAGACAAGCTGGCTGGCTGGTTAGAGAAATTACTTTATGTACTCCGTGTGGAGGTAAGTATACCCTGATTATGAACACATATGTTACTCGACTTGTTAATATGCATGCGGCACGAAGAAAACTTTTGCTCGTTACACGGTCGGTCTCACTGTTACAACCTTCACTACTCCAACGATGATGGCATATTACACAGACTATTATGATTATCAAACAATATCCCTTTTTACAAGCTAATTAACCAAACGACTCTGCGGCTGGTGATGATGGTGATGCAGAAGAGCACTTGCGAATTGCATGTTTGCACACAGGTTCATTTCCTCTGGGGTAAAAATCACATTTTAACTACATCGTTTTACTTTTAAGCTACGTATACTTGCTATACATTTACGGAGAATATTCAAGCTATGGAAATATAAAAAGAATTCTTGCCAAGGATAATATGCGATTATAGTCGGATATCGCGATCAAGTTGCTAATTACAAATCGCTGTTCCACAACTAGGTAGGTGTACCTTAAATATGATCTACATTTCATAATCTAATTCAGAGAATTTTGTAAGTCGCAAAATCGGAGTGAATTTGGTGGGTTTTGCCTTTTACAATTTTTTTCTTCCCATTTTGAAAAATCCTAACTAATGATTCAAGATTTCATGAAGAGGGCAATTATTGTAGCACTCCTCAAAAGTTCAAATTTTCTGATTAAAGGATAAGTCCATCCGGTGCTAAAAGGTGTAGTTAATCATCATCAAGTCATGACTTGTAAGTTGTGAGCGTTTTCTTGTTGTAATAAGGTGACGGATTCGCAATCCATCATAAACGAGGCGGATATATGAATAATAGTAATAAGCAATACTCCGTCATGATGATTAGTTCACCTTTCTTGCTGCTTAACGAAAACTCTTCACAGGTTGCACTCAAAATTCAAATTAGCTTTGACCAATTATCTGAACCTAGTTTTTGTGAGTATATATGTGTGTGCACGAGGAGAAAAACCAGTAGAAGCTTAAACTAATAAGACACCCCCCTGAACCAACAGATTATTCCTGTCATGCAGACTACAAGTATAGAGAAATATCTGAAATTGGACATGAAGCAAGAGTGAGCCTTGTCTGTGGATTTTATATGCCTCACTGCGAACTGACCATGTTCCTTTGTTGAATGCGTTATTCCCTGCATAACAAATATATGCAGAGTGCGGAATTTTTTTTTGCAGGAGGTCGTCTTATCGAGTTAGAAATGTGCACACGTTTCTTTCATGAACAATATGATATTCCATTCTTATCACATTCCTTGATTAAATCAAGTTTTCACGATTTTTTTTGCAAAAAAGAGAAAAAACATAAAAGGAGGAGGTAAAAGTTGGGTAAAAGTTCATTGAGAAACTTGCCAAGAATATTAAGATGTTGTGCGTCCTCCCAAAATGATTCTTGTGTCGTTTCCTCTCTTGCTATCAGTATTTAGCCGAGTACCAATACCTACATATATTTTATTCCTTCCACATTTTTCGTACACTCCATTCCATTGGGGGAACTTGAAGAGACATATCTCCAGTATAGCCATCAGTCATGACCAAGGTCCATAACAAGAGCACATTCCACGTCTGTTGGGAGGATGATCTGAAAAGCAAAACATAATAAAAAAAATCAACTCTATTGCATAAAAAAAGTCAATAAAATGCTTAATGATATAGCCATATCAGATTTAGCGCTAGAGCAAACTCCTTGGACTGCCATATATCATATATCACAAGAAATAATAGGTATAGATCTACCCAAGTTTAAAATTATATTGCATCGTCTCGCTCGTGAACAAAAAAAGTTCTCACGATTTGAACTCTCTGCTTCTTTCATGCATAACTATTTTCTTTGTCGTTCATGGTTTGCAAGGCATGTCAAAAAGGAGATGGCTTGCGTCACATTAGAATGCTGCAAGTGTGCGTTGGGCTGGCACTGCTAGTTCAACATACGTCTATTCTTTTTTCACTGATCATCTCTGTATTTTTTCGTACCTAAAGGAGCATGTAATACGGTAAACCTTTTCACACGAGAAGTTCGTGCCTTTAGTTTTATGTTACCTCCTGGGTGAGAGCATAAATTGTAGAGAGAGGGTGCCAAAAATAAGCCTTACCTTTACTATCTTATATAAAACAGACAATTTCAACGTAAAATTATTTTCTAGAGGAGTTCAGCTGGAATACAGATAATTCAAAGAGTTTCCCTCTACAAAGGTCACCATTGGAATGTAATACGCGTGTTGGTATAATCATAGATAATACTTTTTCTGATTCGCAGGTTGCTTCTGATGTTATAGTAGGTAGTTAGCAGGCTATTAGAATTTGTATCAAGTGTCCAATCTCTTTTTGTACTTGCTGCTAATGTGTTTAACATAAAAGATTTCTTTATAGGAAGTAGACTTGTGTTCAGAGTGCATGGCCTTAAGTATAGGAACAATTTGAGGAGGCAGGATTACTCAAGCGAAAACTTGGAAGATAAATATATGATTGAAAATGATGATAGTTGTAGAGTATTTCGTCGTAAAACAGAAACGGAGCGTAGAAGCAAAGAGCAAATACTACTCAAGTGTTGAAACACGTTCGACCATCTGAACATGTTTGGCATTTTACAAAACCCATAAAAACAAGATTTTCCAAAGGTGGTCATCTTAAAATCCAAGAAAAGCTGGGCTGTAAGCGTTTTAACTGATTCGAAGTAATTTTTCAATTTTTCCTCAATCGCCAAAAGATAGTTTAAAATACTTGTTGCTATTGTATTTCCATCAGCGACTCTGATCAAGACGATTAGGTAGCTAATATTATTTTGAGCTACCAGAAAGTTGCGAGTAACTTGGAATATCACACTGTAACCCAAGATATCTAGGCACAAGTTTGTTGAACATTTTTGGTGTAAATTCTCATCAAAGTCGACAGAAAGAAATAATCTTGTAGCCCTTCCTTGAAATGTGATTTTAAAAAATAATGCAATTTTGTAGGTGATCCCAATAAGAAAGCAAGGTGATGGTGATATACCGGACAGTGCCCACTGGAAATCAAATTTTTGCAACAAAATACCTTATCGTGCTACAAAAGGTAGTATGGTATCTCCACCTCACACGGATCGTTTTAATATATTGCAAAATCGCGCATGGAATGCGAATGAATTTGAAAGTATGCGTGTTTGTGGCCGTGGTGTTTATAAAAGGAGCCAGACAAGTTTAACGATCCATAATCCTTCAACTAAGATGTAGATCAATTAGGAGCAATATTAATTTATTTTTATGATTATTGCTTGTTCGTGAGGTGCTGGCCATCATCACACAGTGATACCAATCCAGCACCACCACAGACAAATATTTTTCACAAAAAACAACTTGATGTGATGCGAGTCGAAGATTTACAATAGGCAACAAGTTAGAGAAAAACAATGTAATGTACCGCAACACATGGAACCATATAGTTTACATTTACAGGGTGCTCCCACAAAAAGATGCCTGCATTTGGTCTTTTTTTCACAGAAACGAAATCGCATCTCATTTTTTCATCTTTCTTCCTCCCTCATCATTTCTTCCCATCATCATTGCTCATCCCACAATCATTATCATATCAATATGTAAAATGTTCCCACACAAAATAAAATGAAGGGGATTTTTTTGCAGGAAACTGCGAATCTTAACGCTGGTTACACTTTACATTTTAAGTCATAAAATGTGATATTATTCTTCTAGACTAATTTACAAAGACGGGCATAAAATGAGCAATAAAATATGAATTGCATGATTATTCGTATAAACAAACAATAAGATTTGCAAAATTGCAAGTTGAATCTGCAGCGCATTTTTTAGATCAACATTCTTTGCCTGGCTTCAACCAGCGAAATTGCATGCTTCATATATTAAAAATAAATAAAACCGTTTCACTTCCATGATTCCGTTTTTATTATAAGTTTACAGTTTTATTAGGATCGTTTTGAAATCTGATGAGATTATGGCAGAGATTTGGCGTCAATCGTTTGTCCAGAGTTTTTTTAAAAAGTCAAACAACTTTTCTCCGAAGGACAACCACACCAAAATAGTTTATATTAAAACATGCGGGTGTGGATAAGGTTTTTTTTAGTTGATGCACCTTCAAAATAACTTTTCTCCTTCTAGTTTCCTATCCTCAGAATTTTTGTCTTGAAGTTAGATAATGAACACTCTGTGTAGCTTATTACTTTTAGTACCTCGAGGCTTCTTTTGATCTCAGATAGAAGATAAGACTAGGAGTAAATCCCATGAGGAAAGATTGAGCATCGTCCTCCTCCTCCTCATCACCATCATCAATTTTTATAATATTAATGTGGCTACCTCTGAAACTAAATATTAGAGTCGGGAGGAGGGTGGAAAACTTTCATGCATGCTATTTTGTACTCTACTCTTGAAGTAATCAAATCAGACTCAGCAGGGTCCAAAAAAAATTTACACAACAACTCGAAAAACTGAAAACGCCAATTTCAAAAAGTACAAAGAGAAGCATAAGATTGCTTTGTGATAATCCATGGTACGTTTGTAAATCCATTTTCTCGAATTGAGTAAGGAGGAGCCCACCCTCGAGAAGTTTAGTTGTAAAATTGCAATGTATCATGATGTTGGTGCGTTATCAAAATCCCTAATTACCGTGATGCTACATGCAGAAAATCGCCAATAAAATTCAACAAGCTTTGATAGGCCGTAAGCAATTCTTGTTTCGATTCGATCAATGTACACGGTTAATTTTTTATCCTTTTTCTAGCAAACAATCAGTTTTCAACTCATCCGTTTTCAACTTCATCATGAGTAACCACAAGGAATAATTTAAGAATAAGAATACGCCAAACAAACGAAATGAGTAAAATGTAAGAAGCGAAAATTGAGTGTATCGGAGGATGGACACTGGAAAATGAGAAATATAAAATTCTGGTCGACTCATCTCTCCAACATTGTGTGCAATTGGCCATGTGTCGTACATTCAGTTAGTGAGTGAGGGAATACATTAGACCACTTTTGAACTGGCACTTTCGATGATTAAGTAAAAAAAGCATGCAATTTACTTGTCAAACGACAACGACAGGTTTACCCCTCATGAAGAATTGATACGGTACTTAAATAGAGTGTACAGAGAAGATGTGCATAATGCAAAGTGATATTTTGTGAGAAGAGGTGATGCGGCGATGATGTGACGTGATGATCAGGTTCACTCGGTAATATTGCTTTACTCTTTTAGCGCAATTTAACATGATATGGCTTCCCTCTTATCTCTCACACGAACCGAAGCCTCTTTTCAATATTTTTTTTTCGTTTACTCAGAGCAAACCAAATGTACAAATATGTAAAGAAGCACATAATATTGATTAATGTAGTGCTGCTATTTTGACTTGTAAATTTTCCTTTTTCTCAACAAACAGCAGATGATAGAGAAAGAGTGAGATAGGGGAAAAAATGAAAAAAAAATGTCTGCATAATTTGCCCTTTAGGTTAACTCGGCTCTTCATCGTCGCTCACTTTTGTACTTATTGCCATGCATTATTATTATTATTAGCGGTCACGGTAATATATATTGTTATTACCGCATCACCATCAGGATCATGATCTTCACCGGTTCTAACACAAAAGTTTTTTAGAGAGAGAAAAAAAAACATAGTGGATGAAGAAGCCGAGATAAACTTTTTCTGGTGGTTTAAACACGCAAGCCAGCATAAACAAAAGAGGAGTAAGTACCGAAAGCGATTGTATTTCATGTAAACGTGTAAAAATGACCATTATTAGCCAAGTTTAAGTGGTGTCTGGTGTTTATTCCTTGTCGTTTTTTCAGTCACTAGTCACTGCTGGTGATATAACTTGTACCCACACTGATATAACTGATTGTATCATCATCGTCGTCGTCGTTCCGTTTTGTAGTATCGAATGAAACATAGACTTGTCCTGTCTAACAGGAGATTTAGGTTTGCAAAGAATGGCAGTAATAATAAAATAATATACCTAAAATGTGAAATAGCTTGACTGCACATGGTGGCGGCTTTGGCAGCGGCATGAAAGAAACAAAATAAAATAATTCTTTTATTATGGTTTAACGTCCAAACACTTTCATCTTTTTCTCTTCTTTGAGATGCTACTATATTGGTCTTGGAAAGAGTGAGACGGACACAATTACGCTATCGTGTCTGAGGATTAAAGTTATACGCGAGTGCGTGTACTCAAGTATGTACTTTTATTATTATTATTTATGAGTTTTATGGGTTGCTGCGACTATGCACTTGCACTTTTGAACCAGGTATATCCACGATTCTCTTTTATAATTCGATGAATTGAATAAGTACTTGTTTACAATGGGAAACAGTTGTCTATTAAAATATAAATTGAATTGGAACTGTAGCTTCGGCCAAGTCTTCCAATTGTCAAACTAGATTTAATAAAACCTACCAAATCCTGTTTGAGCTAGACGATTTCCATGTGCAAATTAGTTTTCCCCTGTTTTAAGTAAAGAGGAGGCTTAATTATTTACACTTTTTGCCAGACAGGACCTATCCCTAATTTTTTGAAATTGTAAATACAAAACTGGATCAGTCACTTCTAATCTATGGGTACATGACAGACTGTTTGCCACTGCCACAGCCCTCTCATTCATTCAGTTAATTTTTCTTGTTTTATTATGTACTGGATTTCTGAATAAATCTAACTTTTCAATGAAACTTTAAGGTAGGACAAGACCTAGCCCAAACAACCTTTATTGTATCCAGAGTAGATGGGAGTAGAGTAGATCCAGAGAAAACTCACAGTCGTTATATGAGATTGATGAGTGGTGTCACTAAACAAAGTATTATTAGTGCACAGCCTACAAAACTGTAATAAATATGAAAATGTAAGGGAATAGATGGAAATGAGAGATAACAGTTTTCACAGGAGATAATCGAGTTTGATCTACCTGTTCACATATTATATACATCCTCGCGTATATTCCTCATGTTAAGTAATAAAACCAACAATGTAACAATAGTTCCCAATCCCTTTCCCAGCTTGCATAATATACAAACCCTGTTTGTANAGATAATCGAGTTTGATCTACCTGTTCACATATTATATACATCCTCGCGTATATTCCTCATGTTAAGTAATAAAACCAACAATGTAACAATAGTTCCCAATCCCTTTTCCAACTTGCATAATATACAAACCCTGTTTGTAAATGAATTTATTACGCTGCTTATACACCTCATACATACTAAAAAGGAAAAAATAGAGGATCAAATTGATCCGTATAAATTTGGGACAGATTAAGATCTGATCATCTCATCTCATAAAAAAGTAAATGGGGATCTGTGATGATGATGGTATTAAGTTGTCATGTTTCTTGTAGGATTTATTGAACCCTTCCCTTTATACACACTTGCAGTATGTATGCATTCAGCTAGTCATTACAATGTCAAATATAATGCACTTGTCATCAGCCCTCAATCGTCGCCTCCCAGTAGACGTTCCCATCGTCTTTCTCTAATTCTTGATTCTCTCATCAATTCAAGTCCATCAATATCGCCAACGGATTATACGTTAATGCAATCCAAGTGCATCACACGCCTTTTTAGATTGTCGTGAAGAATAACTGATGGATGAGTTAAATCAACCTTTTTTTTATTCTCAGATCATAAGTTATTACACATCTTCATCAACAAAGAGGATTTCGTATCATCATCGATTTCAATCACATCTTGAGATGAAGTTTTATAAAATTCTCAATGACACTTAGAGCAGCTATTCGTAAACTAACTGTGATCCCTATAAAAGCAATTCAGTCTTAGGAAAATTTCACATTGCATGGGAAGTTTCAAGAAGAGGTGCAACTTTTACAAAATATATGTAATAGGAATACAATGAAGGGTCTAATTTTTCAAGACATCTTTCTCACCATCACCACCTTACCCTTAGTTGTTATTCAATGAGAAAGGAGAAGACCACAGTGTTGCATTTTAGAGGCGGTTACAACCTGATAAAATTTTTGAAATGGCTCAAACTGTTTGCATAATATTAGATGTAACTGATGACTGAAGTAATTTAAAATGCCAGCAGGGAACGAGAAAACAAAGGGAAAATATTTTCAGCAAGGTTATAACACAACAAAATAACAAGATGGAACGGTGTACAACTGTTCAACCACTTTGCTCCGTAGTTGTGAAGACAATATTTTTTTATCCTTATCAAAAGGTTTTTTTCTCCTGTGGATCATGAGTTGCTACTGTGATACTTTTTCAGATAAAATGCAACATCTTCTCTCATGTCTGATTCCCATTAATCCCAGGCATTTAGGGGCTAGCTTGTCTTTTGCATTTAACGATGATTTGCTACACAGATGCACTGCATAATATCCAGTTCTTGAATTGTTCTCCGGGAACATGTTGGTTTGTACGTCGGTGTCGCCACGATCAGGATCATCACTGCTCACTGCATATACACTAGCAGCTGCCTGATGTGATGTTCCATTTCTTGTAACTTGCTGCTTTTGTTTTTGTTCTTGTCTTGTATTGCAATTTACAATCATACGGAGGATTTTTTATTTATTTGAAAACGACTAAGACTTGTATAACACGTAAAGAGAGAGAGAGAGATGAAACAATATGTAATAAGTATACAAAAAATTGAGGAGCACTTGTTAATAAATGTTTTATTAATGCAAATACTGTCCAATAAATTTTATTTCGTGCTACTGTTTAGCAATGGGGGATCATCATTCGTCAGAATTAAAGTGAATTGTACGTAAAAATTGTCTTCACTCTCGAGTCAGTAGTCCAATTAAAATTGCACGGATGTAGAGACAGAACTATTGTTGCAATCAGCCCACAAAGCGCAATTAAACATTTTTATTGTATTTGAGGAGTAGAGCATGTGGGGTGGGAACTCAAAATTGAAAGTGGGATTTTAGCCGTGTAGACCTATCATCAATCACAGTGGTCATTTTAGCACATTGTACATCAGTTACACAAGAGTTGTAATAAAAAATCTGAGGATGAACAAGGATACAAGACAAATGTCAAAAAGAAGACGTTCTGCAAAGCAGAAGTGATCTAGATGTTGATATGATTTGCAAGCTACCATCTTTAAGATCTGATAACAAGAAGACATCATGTCAAAATTTACTAATGTTAATGCTTTCTGTATGCTAATGCATTTCACAGTGTGCACTTATCTGATTTGTGACTGACAGTACCTGCTTGTGCGACCAGTGAAAGAGATGCAAGATAATATATACATATAAATGTATAAAAAGCTAGCTTAAATTGCATTTCATATTCTAAATGTCTGTCTATTAGACTGACACAGTGCCAACATACTCCTGTATACTAATTGGATTGGGATGGGATGCTCAACTCCTTGCTCAAGATCAAGAGCTGATTTTGACATGCTATCATAACGCATAGAGATATGTCATTGGGAATATTGGGAATTGGGATTCGACTCAATAGGCGTCAATGACGTACTCAAAAATGATGAGCTACGGACATCCGAAAACTTATGTGAATACAAAATAAAGTTGAT
>JAHZNA010002102.1:0-22000 GCA_027743935.1 Sinodicranocentrus sp. ZH6
GTGACACCTTACATCACCTCAGTGACACCTCACATCACCTCAGTGACACCTCACATCACCTCAGTGACACCTCACATCACCTCAGTGACACCTCACATCACCTCAGTGACACCTCACATCACCTCAGTGACACCTCACCTCACCTCAGTGACAGCATAGGGAAAACTACATGTGTAGGAAAAGCACCCCGAAAGGTGCAATCCAACCGTTAAAGACAAAGACCTGTTATATTTTTTAACGGCAACAATTAAGTTTTGAAATTTTAAATGACAGTACATATGCCGTGTAATATGTCATTCGAAAGCTTGTTCAAAGTGATGTATGAGCTCGTTACGTCCATCATATTTGTGTGGTTTATTCATCGTCAGTGTTGAGCTTTCTGAGCTGAGATATCGTTTCCTGAACCTTTATACGTGGAAACGCACCGGGCAAAGGATCATTCCATTCCTCAATTCCTCATAGTTGAGGTTTTGACATAGAGCGCAAGCTAAATAAGGCGAAATGTTACTCCGCGAATTACCCATCTTGTTGACTCCCCTTTTGCTTACATATAGTACAAGTTTGTATCAAATCACAACCACTACAACACAACAGCCGTCAGAGTGGAAGGTTCCAAGCAGGCCAAAGTGGGTCTACAGCAGTAGCTAACCACAGTGTGTCCCTAACACCAAAGGGACCAGCTACAACAGCAGGAAATTAACAAGATATGTCCCCTTTTAACAAAATTACTTGTACGTTTAGTCTGTCTGTCTGTCAAATTTAAATCCTCATTTTTATGCAAATACTGAAGTGATGAACAGTTTTTTTTTCAAATCTGTTTTCGTCATTGTGTGTGTATGTACTTGAAATCAATTTCAAAAAATTTCAAATTAGCATAATATTAAATCTGGTGCATCAAAATGAATTTTTTATGAGCAGTGCTCCTAACCGCCGACAGTTTGAAATCGTCTAACCGTTGTTGTGAATTGACCGCATCACGAACATATTCCTATTGCGTAATGCTTACTAAAGAATGAATTGTTTTAAATCTAATTTAAAGTATAGATTGACACAGGTTATTTATTTTGTGTTTTGTACAAGGCTATCAACAAAAATGCTTCACTACTAATGTGGCAGTGCGGTCTGGGTCAACATAAATCAAAACACGGAATTTTTCAGACGAATTAGAACTACTTACAATTAGTTCAGTTCTAATACTTTCGACAATGTAAGCGTATTTGTATTCGTGTGTGAAAAATTATTATACGTTAGTATTTATTTACATTTTCTACATGAGAAATGAGGACTACTAATATCAATAGCTTCATAAATAAACTGTGCTTGTTAGTTAAGCTACTGCTATGCTGTAGACATACATAGTCTGCGGGGTACCCACCACTGACCAGATGACAGTGTTTGAGTGGATTGCATTTTTACAATTGACAACAATAATAATACGATAGATTGTTTGTGAACTACAATGACAGGTAAAGTTTAAGTGAAGTGACTCATCACACCAATTAATGGGTCATGCTACATGAAGTCATTGATTTGCCTCCAGAGCATTCACAATTGACGATATTGTGATTGTGGGCTCCAGAGATTGTGATTGTGTGCTCAATTATAATTCTTACATCTTGTGCTGTTGTTAAGAAAATAAAACGGTTCCTTCATCGGACATCTTAAAAGTCTCTGCAAACCATTTCAGCCTACCATTGACCATAAAACAATATCGATTTAAGTTTTAAGGATATATGTTGTTTCAAGAAAGTTACAATCATACAGCTTCATCCATTAATTATCAGTCAGTAGTCAGTAGTTGTTGAAACGTTTGAACATCACGGTTGACTGACGGTCATCGCGAACAGAAGTAAGTCATTTATTTCATGTCATGAATGTTGAATGTATAACTAACTAGCAAAACATTTTTTTATATAACCGGAAATCGTATATTTCAGTGTTATATATGTATTAGTAGACTTGGGCAGCTCGCAATACCCGTCATGAAACCGCAGAAGTGTAAGTCATATCGCAATGTTTTAAACATGAAGCCTGGACAAAGGCTTACATCTTCAATTTCAATTTTATATGATCATAGATATTAAAATGTTGAAGGATACATGTTTCGATTTTGTTGCAGGTAATACAACGGTTTAATTTGAGCAATCTATTTTGTTACATTCCTCCTGTCATCGGTTGCTTCTTCTGTATCAGTTACATTGTTGCTGTTTGAAATTTGAGTACAAAAATGGCAGATTTGGGAACTCCAAATAAACCCCCACGGGGAAATAAAACAGGTAAAGAAACTGGGGTACTAATGTCCGTAATTAAGAGCTTGTCTTCATCAGCTCTTTAGTATCTACCCATCAGGAATCTCTGAATACGATCATGATGGTTCGTAATTGATTTATTTTTTCATTCAACATTCAAGTACTTAGCAAAAACCTTGATTTAGTTATTTAGTCGAAGAAATTTCTTAATGTTTTATTGTATGATGTAGACATTCGGCCATGTCTGTGGAGAAATTGATGGTGCGAAATCAAGACTATTTGCCGTAAAAGGAAATTTGCAGAAATGTAAAATGTTGCTGCATTGCAGAAGAGAAGAGTTGGAACGCTTATGGTTAGAGGGAATTGAACATAAGCACGCTCTTGGTATTCTCGAGCAAATGTAAGGAATAACGAATAAAATCAGTTTTATAAATTCTTGAATTTAAGTTTGACTAAATTTCTTCAACTATGCTTTCTGTTGATTATGATAGTGAGAAATTACGATCGAATTCGGATCATTTCAGCAAGTTGCTCAATAAAAAGCAATATCTGCCAGCAGTAGAAGTTTTAATGAGTTCAATCAATAGCTGGAATGATAATTTGGATCAAATTGAAGGACTGAAGGAAGTGCGATTGGATCTAAAGATGAAGAAAGAAGTAAGCATTTAATTAATTTGCATTTTTAATTAATTTAATGCCGTGCATGAAATTATGTTTTAAAATTTAGCAATTTTACCGTTTCAAAATTATTTTTCCTGTTTAGAAAATCTACGAAACTTTGAAGGAGGAATTGTACAATGAGATGTACTACAAATTGAACAATCCTAATTCTTTTGAAAAACGACAAGGTTCCGGCAACTTTAATCCCTTTCAGCGTTCCAGTTCAGACCGCATGAGCTCTGGCCGTAATAGAGGTTCCCAAATTAAAGCTAGGAAGATATATTTAGACTTCGGAAGCCAAACACTAGCAAAGTTAGTGAAGCAACTTTATTATATTAGACCATTTTTTCAGAATTTCCAGAAGGTTGCAAGTTGCAATGCTTTTCAAGAATTTTAAGTTATCATATATATTGCATTTTATTGAAGTTGAATTATATAATGGCGATGGTGAATAGTTTAAGCTACAATATTGCAATCAGTCAGTTTTTATGAAGTTATGATCGACTTTTGAAATTCAACTGTTTAAAATTCTAAAAATCTTACAGTGGTTATACCAAGTCCGGTGAAGTTCATGAGCTAGATGCCTTCATATCTATGACTGTGGGTTGTATGGTATTGCTCAAAGAAGTGCCGCGGTTTTCTGATGTAAGAACTGAACATATCTCAAAAGATATTTTCCCCCATTTCTAAAGTTCGTACTCATTGTAAATTGTTCGAATATTGTTTCAGGATTTAAAAAACCAAATGGAAGAGAAATTATTAGGCGTAGTAAATAGTGCCTCACAGCAAGTGATAGAATTTGGTGATACAAATGGTATTAACGTTAATGATGCCTCTTTATTTTCAGAATTGCTTAAGGTAACAGATTTTATCGTACCTTACATCTGTTTCTCTTTGATTTCGATTGTTGTTACATGTAGCATCTCACGTGTCTTGGTTTTGATAATTTCAGCTCCTATTTTCACAATTTCGATGGATTGTTAAGACTCATGTTCAAATAATTGCTGAAATGAACAAAGCAATCGGACATAATCGTTCCAGCAGTAAAGTAAAGTTCTTCTACGATGAAGATTTTGTGTGGTCTAGAGTTCAGTCTGTGGTTAGTATTGAAGCCTATTATTTTAACTAAAAGGAAGTCTTGAACTAATGAAAAAATTACCTTTGTAGTTGCAGTCAACATTCAAGATATATTTCGATTTAAGTGATTCAAAATCTGATCATTCAAGCAGTATTAGCCCTTCAAGAGATCCTTCGTCTAGTGATATTAACAGTTTCTTCGTCAGAAAAAAACAATCCAGGTGTATATTACTCTCAATATATCTCAGAATTCTTGTACGCAATTTAAATATCGCTTGCATTGATTATACGATTCATTTATACTTATTTCAGGCCTAAAAGAACACCATTATTTAAATTCGAATACTCATTGCACGGTTTGAATATCAATGAATATGTGGCCAATCAGGTTAGTAGCACTTCAACTTCGTGCTATACATTACAGTTATTTGTTTAAATTATTCTGAAATGAAACGAAAGTTTGTTGTTATCATTCACTGTAACCGTCTTTCATTCTTCAAATATGTTGTTATCTCGTGTAGGACACCACTGATCGTAGTATTGCCGACAGAAACAGATTTTTAGTGTGCAAACCAAATCCCCGAAATATTGTCACAGTTTATAGCCCCGTGCAGGAATTCGTGGCTGAAATTGAACAAGCTACAGATGGGTATGGCAAAATTATAACACATTGAAAACAGTTTTTAGAAGTAATTTATATTATGCACACATTGGTTTTAATTGATGAATGTGTATTTAACAGAAAAAAATCTGAGCTAAGAATATTCATGGCAAACATAATCAATCGTGTGTTTGGTACGTTGTTAATTTCCTATAAGAAAGATACCTAAGTTCTTATAATTGCTCGAGCGTTTTACATTGACAACAATATGTATTATTCATTGATTCTAGTTCAGCAACTGTATAAGGAAATATCCGACGCTGTCGAAATGTCCAGGAAAAATTCGGATTGCTGGAAGGACGTCATTTCCACTGAAGAAACCAAGAGTCTTAAATGTTCGAGACCTCTACTTCAAGTACCTGCGCATTACTTTTATTACAGCGTTTTTATTTACATGCATATCACTGATATAATCTTATTGGAATATCTAATCATGAGTTGGGGGGTTTTGTTTGTTTGTCTAGAGTGTGGTACAGATTGGAAGAAGTGTTCAGGAAGTTGTTCCTCTCTCAAAAGACTTGCCTTCTCATAGTGAACAACTATTACGAATATTGGAGTCTTTATTGGCGTCGTACAGAGAAACGTGTCAGAACGCATATGCTGGGATTGTACAACCAGACACAGAAGATAAAGGTAATATAACTAAAATGATCACGCACAATAAGTCGTTGATATTTAAAGTTTTATATTATGATTAGGTGTCATTTCGGCCACTTGGGTAAAGGATGAGGACATTGAAAGATTGCTAAAATCACTTCCTAACTGGCTAAAACTGCTCAGAGCAAAAGAGAAGAAAATGGCAGAAAGTTTGGATGAAAGTCCAGAAGATGTGCGGACTCAAAATCTTCGAGAATCTGATCTTCTCACCGGAATATTCAACGGAAAGACTGTTATGAAGCATGAAATTCTTTCTGATGTCAAGCAGCTAGAACAACTAGCCCATCTTCAGGAAAGTTTGGTCGGTGGAATACAATATTAAATTGCAGTATTATCGTTCGTTTTTCCCCATCGATTGAGCAAACAAGTAACGCGTCAATTGTAATTATTTTTCCCAAAGGAATGGTTTGCCGAAATCGTAAAAGAAGTTGCAACTACTTTTTATACTGCTCCTGACGTTGAAATCGATGTCAAGGATCTATCCAGAAAGATTTTGAAGCTTGCTAACCTGTTTCAAGAACTCGCTGACATATGTCTTCTCGTATTGCATTTGGAAATACGAGTTCATTGTTTTTTCTACCTATTGCCAATGGCTCAGAAGGGTGAATTTTCGCCTAATGTGGATAGCCAGAATCCAGATGCCGAAGTAGTCCAATTAAATAAAGATTTATCCAACATTGAATATGTATTGAGCACATCATTACAAGCCATAAAAATCAGGGTGAGTCACTTAAGATGCCGATTACCTATTTTTATGAATCTGAAATCAAAGCTTCGCTATTCAAGCAAGCAAGCTTGAATGCTGGTTTTATTTTTTCCAAATAGTACATTTTCCAAGGTTTAGGTCAACTTATATCGACAATACTGATTGGAGGTGCTGAGCACATTCAAAGAATAAACGATAACGGTGTGAAAAAGATGTGTCGAAATATTTATGCAATTCAACGAACACTATGTGATATAACCAATCAGCCTGAGCACGCTATGGATCATGCCAGACAATATTATGAACTATTTACTCTTACACCGGAAGTAAGCAAACATTTCTTCTTCAAGTTCATTCTCATCAAACAGATTATTTTTTACAAATACTATTGTTTACTTTTTAGGAATTGGTAGACGCTATTTTGGAAAAAGGACCTCAGTTCAAAGAACTAGAGTATATGAATGCCTTAAAGCTGCTGTTCAAGAGTAAGCCGGGATACAAGTCTCACTCGCTTGATGAGCAATTAAATCGGTTGTCCAATATTTTGGGGGATGTTGGTGTCGTTGTTTGACACGTTTGAAACTGTAGTCGTATTTAAAAATGATGTAGTAACCAGTTTGCATGAAACATAAATTCAATGCCACTATTCGTTCCTACTTATCAGCAAGCTTCCTGTGCGTAGTTAGTTACCAAGTTTTACATATATTCTAAACAATGTTGACCTTTGGATGCAGTTGAAGTGTTTATTGTGCATTTTTGTCGAAGTAAGTTCTTTTATGTAATTGTTCAATGTTTTCGATTGCATTTACGGTAAGTTTTGATACAGTTATTTCAAAGAATGTATTATGCTTCATCAATCTGTGTTCGTAGTCGTTGTATTGGGTTTTCAAGTACATAGCTAAGATGATTATTGTATCCTATTTTGAAAGTAATTTAGTGATCATAAATTATATCAATTCCTGTCATGATTTAATGGAAGTGCTACTTAAAGGACGTACAAAATCTTTCATTGTTAAAATATTCAATACTTTACAAATGCGTAATTTATGGACTGTGCCAGGTAGGGTGCGTGTTGAGAAAAATTATATAAAGCTTTAATTAAACAACTGACTCTAAACCTTGCGTTATTTTAAGATGCAGATGATAATTATTCATGTGATTTGAAGCATCGATATTCTTGCAATATTGACAAGTTTATTTTTCCATTCGTAATACAAATTATTACCATTTTCACTATTCAACACCAAACAATAGTCAATACAAACTGTTTTGACATCAAAATTGAAATAACATTAAAAGTTTATACAACTTAATATGGTAACCTACCTATTCAAATTCAGTTTGATCTATGTTAAGCTATTATCTACAGCAAATAAAAATAGTTTAAGTGAACTCAAGGAGGCTTGTATTGCCGGACAGCTAAAACACAAGAAACGTTACTCTGAATAACCAGTTTCGACAATAACTCATATACTAATTACAAATCATACAGAATATTATAGAATTACGGTTCTTCCTATTCAACAAGCATTATAATATTTAAAGTCGTCGATTTGCGAAAATGCACCAACTGCACTCTTTGACTTCCCCTTGAAGACTGCAATTGCGTCTGGAACTGTCATTAAATACTTTTATGTATGCGTCTACGTGCGCAATCATGTAGTGGGAGCCCTTTTCTTTCATCTTTCATACTGTAATAAAATATTGCATAAGCTATAGTCTTATCAAACTTAAATTCTACGTGGAATATCACAATATAGGTAATAAAACTTGTACAGTTGGTTTGTGACACGCAGCAAACGAATACCATTGACCAAAACAAACATTTACATGCGTTAATAATAATGCGCTCTACGCTTCATTTGCGAGGCTCCGCGGCGTTATGTATCATCACTATAAATACAATTTGAATAAAATAGTTAGTTAAATTGTACAGCTAGGCATTAGTAGTATATGGACAAGCGGTTTAAAAATGAACTGAGACTTAAAAGAGTTACAGTGCTCATACACATGTATCCGTGCGCTTTGATAAAAACGTTTAAAAATCAATATTACATCAAAAGTCTACGAAAAAAATGAATGTGGCAAAGATAAAACTTAAATGAGAGTTGGCATCTCATAATACATTTCCAAAAACTTTCCCAATCACATTTGAAAGACGATTACCAGTTACAAAAGTTTACTTTTTTCTCAACACTGTAATACCTTCAATTACTTGGTCAGCACCTGAAAACAAATTTACAATGGTGGCGGACTAGGCGCCTGAAAAAAGGAAACTGCGTTTCATAAATGTGGATTTGGCAGACACAGAACTGACCTCTGATGATCATATGAAATTTGAAAGGTGCATATACATTAGAATCGTTGAACCCGAAGGTTTTTACGCAGTTTCAAATTAACAACATTAGGTAAACAGCTACCTATACAACAAAACTTTATCAACAATTTGAAGTTTAAAAATTACATTTGAAATATCCTGAGAAGATAATGTTTGCAGAATTGCTTTTTCATAGTGTGATCACTGTAGACTTTATGTAAAAGGAAAGGATGCAAATACTGAGATTTCGGCTGTACAAACTCTGATGAGATTTTCTCATTAATAATACTCTGTTTCTGATTCTGCCCACTACCAGCAGTAGAGGATGTGACGGAAGATGGACTGAACGTTGAACTTCGGACTAACTTAACCCAGTCAGACTCTGGGGCCAGCCCTCGGAACAAAAGTGGAAGGGCTAGTTCATCCATTACGCCATGATGGAGCAGAACGTTAGCCACGGAGTAGAACGGCTTGGTTGTTGAAGACGGTAGGTAATACATGGGGATCGTATCGTGATACAAATGTATATCAGTTCCAAGGTTTAGGAGTAACTTATTGACGTACTCCCGAAGGATGAAACAAAGCTCTGATTGATGACCATCGTCTTGCATGGTACATCTTATATGTCTGAATTCCCTCGGGGAAATTCGATGGGATTTGGAATCCTCCAAAAGATTTGAGGAATCTTTGCCTAAAATTTGAAAACATTCACATTAGCCTTAAGCATAAAACTTCGTCAGAAGAGCAAACTCCACCATCAATTTTAACTTTTCTCAATATATATATGTATATATGTAGGATAACACACCCTTACCGTCCGGACCAATTTCATGAACGCTTGTATCGGTATCATTCATTTCTTGATAATCTTGAACTACCCCAACCAAGTTGAGATAAACTTTCTTTAAACCATCAAGAAGAATCTCCATCTCTCGTCTTAGCTCGTTATCGCTATCATTTACAATTATTTCCTCCGACCCTCCTCCAAATGCTGATGACGATGGGATTGACGTGGTTGATGGGGTGGGAGTTGTGGAAATTGGACTTTCGGCTTCTAGTCCCTTCTCTGTCGTGGAAACGGGGTCTGTAGACTTTGCATGCGCCAACAGAGGCTTTTCTTCATCGGCATTAGCACCTTGGATTTCAGATTGTTTTCCTTCAGGACTAGTTATTTCGGGCACGCTTGAATTTACCTGACTAACATTATAGACATCTTTGTCAAGTCCAGCTCCTAGTACTTCCTCAGGTTTATGGTATGTTGGCGGTGTGGGAGGTTCAACATGTTCAACATGGTACAAAGGTACGCCAACCGAACTCTCTGGGGTTGGCGTTGTGGAGATTGGGTCAGAAGAGGAATCTGAGCTCACATTATAATTCCCAGAACCAACTGGAGCAGTAGAGTTTTCTGTAACGCTTGATTCAGATATCGGAGTTGCAAGAATGCCTGCTTCAATTTCATCAGTCCCTTGATCATTTGTATTAGGCGAAGATGACGGCGTCTCTGAAATCGTATCGTTTATAAGATCTGATACATCAGAGGATGTCGTTTCATCATCCTCTTCTCCTACTTCGACATCATCCGTTGTCTCATCTATACCAGTGAAAGTTTCGTTGCTATTTTCTTGACCTTCTTCTAGATCTACCAACGGTACATTAGCAAATCCTCCAGTCTTTCCAGTACTCCAGTCACCACCCGAAACCGTTAAATCCCAATGCTGGTTGTCTGATTTTGGAGTGCGCTCGTCGGTCCTAAACTCTTGCTTAAAATCAGATGCAACCTCACTATCAGATGTCGAGTTTTCATCTCGAGCCGATAATTCCCTTATCCTATTGACTCCGCCACTTATGGGCACATAAGATGTCTCAAGTGTTTCCAATTTCTCCTCAGAATTATTTTCATCTGCAGTAGTCTCTGCTACGGTTGCATTTTCAGGTTGCGTCTGAATGGACTCAAGGATGGAATCAACACTTCGCTTTTTAATAGTAGATGGTTCAAGAATGTAAGCATCCTGCCCCACAAGGAAATAAGTAAGCATTTTCCATGTATTAGCAAGTCCATCAAGTAGTCTAGGAAGTTTCTGTCCTCTTGGATCTAGCTTTGGCCATGATTCCTTCGTTACAGGAACATGGCGGTTCTCATGGTCGGAGGAACTCACCCAAATCTTGGTTTTGTCCAGTCCCTCAATATTCCATGTTTTAATCAGAGTCTCATCCGAAATAACAACGTATCCTTTGACTTCGTAATTCATTTCCATTGCACCCAAAACACACTCATAAGTTGCACGTGTGTAGGTTGGGAGAAACGTGAAGGAGCGATGTTCCGCCGACTGGTACTTTCTTAAGTAAAGGTCAACAGACTCATGTGGGTTTCCACAGTACAGCATATTAGGGAAGGACGATCTATACAAAACCTCTAGATTTGGAATCAAGTCATAGCGGTGGTTTGTGAAAGCAATAATGAGCAAAACATCCGAGTGAACGACGGCAGGTTTATAGGGAATAAGAGGTCCAAAACCGGAGCACATAGTTTCAGTCATTGCTTTCAGCAAAGGGAACCCGTCAACTGAGGCTTCATGATGCTTGGAGAGAGCCTCGTGCAAGTGCTTAGCGGATCTAGAAGCACTCAAGAACGCAGATCTTGGATCAGAGAGATAAGTGGATTTATCCACGACAGGAAAGCCTCGTCTGCGGTACACTCCAGACTGATCAGGTAATATGTCATGTTGATAGTAATCTATCCTGGATCTTTCGGTGGGCTGTGACGTGGCTATTTCTCCATGCGAATCCGACTTATATCTCCGGTAATATGATTCATACGGACTGAGAGTTCTGTCTTCCGGTCGCGTAGCGTAGCTAGATTCCTCTTGGCCACTTAAACCTAAGTCCGTCGGTTGGGAGATATGAGTAGACCAATCAATAGGGGCATAAGTAGAATTCTCTTCCGGAGGCAATAATCCTGCTATCTCGTCCCTACCGGAATTTTCAATTACTGTCGGTCTCTCGGTTTCCCGTTTATCTCTCTGACTTGCTGAATCATCCTCAGCACTGATGCGAGCAACGAGTTCTTTAAAAGTTTCATTTCTTTTTGATACGTAATCCTCACTTTGCAAATCTTGGCTGGGCTCGAGCGATGGATAGAATGAGACTCCGTGCAGACCATCAGCTCCTAAACATGGATTTGTGTGAGACCTTCTCCTGGGAAGCATGGGTGGCTCCATGTAATGAATGCTCTTTAAATCCACTATCCACGCTTCAATGAGGGACAGATCATGCTTTTTAAGATAGATGGACTTTGACAGCTCCTTCGACATCAGCAGCAGGCATCTGAAAGTAGATCGTGACCGGCAGTGCCATCGTTTCAAGAGTTTTGAAGAGCCCGTGTGGTTGTTACTGGCATGAGAATGGGAAACGCTGCCACTGCTAGCATTATCGGAGCTCGGGGTTGGATTTTGTTCATAGTCCCCTCCAGCGAAATAGTCTTGATTCCTGTAAAACAAACACAATGGATAAAGACGGGGTAAATCATTTATATCTCAAGTGCTGCCTTTCATTCTCAGAAATTAAAAGGGTAATGTACTCCACGTTGTAATTACGGTTTTCATGAAAATTGTTGATAATTCTTAGGGAATTACATGCAAGGAGAGACAATAGCTCTTCAACTGTGATCCACAATGCTTATGACATTATAAAAAACACACATCTTCGTATCAAGTATCATCATCGTGAATGAAGTACTAATGCTTTACGACCATCTAGTACTATGAAGTTTTGATACAGAAGTCGGAAGCAAATACCTGTATAGAAATGCCTAGATAACCACCAATCCAAGCTTGTTGCATGAGCTCTGTCAGGTGTGGTGTGCAAGTAAATATATCCCGGAAATCTCATCATTTCATCCTCTAGTTTCATTACACTTATCACAAAGTCTAGTACAATACAGTACAGTGAGACAAATGAAGACAAAAACTACCGGTCAAGTATCAATTAAAACGTGGTTTGTCTGTGATATGTGACTTCCCGTAAGTAATGGGTGAGTTTTGCGTGCGGCAAGCAAAAACAAAAGAGTACGCATTCTGCATTAGCATTCTCCCTATTCATACTGATATACATCGAACGGAATACCTAGTATCAGAGTATTCAATATGAATCACTACGTATATAATGCTGAGCCGTCCTGAGTGAGGTATTAATGTCTAAAAATTATGAGAATTATTTTTTATAATATTATTATTAACACAAAGAAAGAAACCAGAAGACAACTTTGCTCCTTTTATCATTCATCATGAAGGATAGTGTGATGACATGTAAAAGAGCGAAGAACTACGAAGTAATTGCACGCAACGAACAAGTAAGAAAAACGCAAGTTGCAATTGCAAGCTTAATTAGCCTAAATATATTACTCTGCAACTTGACGCAATGAATGTACTTATGTGTGTAGTAAAGACTGTATTTAGATAATATACATAATATGCATTTCTTGCAAAATCCATCTTGTGAAGAATCTATATTTTTTGTAGATTTTTTTTACTGCGTCAGTATTTAAAGCTCTACAGTCAGGACAGCCCTGACAATGAAAATGTGTAATGTCATCGTGAAACTGTCTGAATTTAATAATCATGAAACAATTTTTTTAGCGCAACTTTTTAGTTCCTGGCAGGCAGTGAAGTTATTTTGCAATTTACCCTCCCTTTCAAATTGTTGTAGATTAAACACGGCATCCTCAGTGTTCATCCTGTATGATGCTTTGCTTTCATGACAAGGATGCAAAATGAAAATGACCTGCGAAAAGTACTCAACAAAGTTCGTGTACAATATGAGCACGAAATCGTTTACGTCACAGTCGTGACAAATGACAAAATCCGAATGACAATTAACTTTCGAATGATGAAAAACGTATGTGCATGCCATATATTAACCAAACCGGATAAAGGATTCGTACGTCAAGATTTTCAGAATAAGCATTCAAACAGATTCTTTAAGTTTTTTCCGAATATACCTCAGAATCAAATTTTAGAGTACCATAAACATTGTTTTTGTGAGATTAATTGAACAAAGTTTTACCCCCTAATTCCCTGTTGACATTCGCATAGGTAAATGGAACCATGCAATGTCTGCTGAATGTCGAATTTCTCTAGCTTCAACCACTTACCACTGGATACAACAAGTGAGAGCTAGCATCTGCAAATCATCGTCCTAACAGATAAGACAGGATGTACTGAGACTAATTTAGTTGACAAGATTGAAGATGGCAATTAATAAAATTAATTTACTTCACGTGAATCCAAACGAAGAAAGTGAAAAACTCTATCTTGAAACGCATCTTCAGCTTCTTTATATAATTCGTTTACCCCACGGGTAGTTCCATTTTATATGCTCATTTCATGCTTCGTAGTTTATTAACTACAACTCAAGCAATCACGGTGCGAATAATGGCAGATTCTTAAAGAAAAAATAGAGATGCTCACGCAAAAATTGCATAACCACTAAATCGTGCCACGAAATGTTCAATTCGTCAAGTTATCATCGATGCTAATCTATTTAATTTTTTATGAAAATTGCCCCCTATGAAGGTAATTTTAGTACTACTGGATGAGCATGGAATTCCCATCATTCTCAACTTATTATATAAAATCGTTAAAAAGAACATTACGAAAAGTGATTTTTGTTTCGTGATGCGGCATTTACTACAGAAATTATATAATAAGCCGAAAACCAGTGACTACTGGTTGGTTTTTTGTGAAGGTTTTTCACGGTAATGTACATTTTTGGTTCTATATTTGAAAGAAACTTACATTTGAAGCGTAGGAACTCTGGATAGCGTAAGTCGGATACTGCCACCCAAGTCTCCGAGTAAAGATTGACTCCATAAACCACGAATATACCAAGGAGGAATCCTTGAAGCTTTATGATGCGCATCTCCAGTTAACCTTTCTTCAGTCGGACTTTCCAACGCATGTTCTTCAAAGTCACCTGGAGGACACGTATTCAAGAAGGTCATATTAATTTGAACAATGGTGCAAAAAAGTTGTGTCAAACTCAGATTAAGATTAAATAGAAAAATACCTCTTGAATAATCTGGAAATAAAGGAAGCGCCCAGAAAACCTCAGGAGAGAAGAGTGTATTCCTTGTGCAGAGTGGCGGCATCGTGTCTCCAGGCAAAACCAGAGCCGGTGCCCTCAAATCCCACCAGCCTTCATCAATTTCCAAAAACTGTAATCATCAAATTAAAGTTAGCATTAGTGAATACCAAACCATTTTTATCGCATTAGCATCAGGCTTAAATTATCATATCACCACTAGATCCGCCGACGCTTAAGTGGTCAATGTGACATTATAATTTGCTTTTCGTTTTCATTTTTTCAACATCCGCTTAGTTTCTTTATTATGTTTTGAACCTATAAGCATTTTATGTCTTTGTTAAGGCGATTCACGCCACCTTGAACATTATCTAATTTCTACAAAGAGCATGATAATTTGATAATCTACAAGTTTTATTTTGTTCGAGACCTTACAACTCTTTACTACAGAATTAGACAATTACGCGATTAAACTATGCTCATATGAGTATGTATAGTTTTTCATAGTGTTATACAACAGATTAGAAATGTAGCTTAAAAATTCTTACATTTATCAAACGCTGTCAGTGGAAATACACGTTTATAAAGAATAAAATTGGACTTTCTGTTTTATAAATAACGACGTTAGACAAGTGTGCACTTGAACTATACCATATATGCATGCATATATCTAATTTATCTGGTCAACCAATGCATCATTTGTTTGTTCAAGCAGCACAACAACGGAATAGGTACATTTATGGTCAGTACAGTAAAATGTCACGCCGCAAATATCGTTCCTTTCCTTTTCCATCTACAGCTACTGAACAAAAGCGCGCAGTGGCACTCATCGGCACTGTGTCTACGACATATTTACAAATTGTCATTGATAACAAAATGCATCACGCAAGTTCAGTTTTTAACGAGTTCTATCATGCTGCATTGTTTTGATTGCAATTGGTGAGTACAAAACGATTCTAGCTCTTATAATATTTGCAAGCGATCACACTAACCTAATAACTGCCAAAAAATGCAAATATGTACTACTAGGCTGACAACGAACAGAGCTGCAGAGTGCACTAGGATGATAAGGACTTGTGCGCTCAATACAATAATGCCACCTAAATATGAGAATAGTCCGTGTATAATCTTGAAGCGATTGAATGAGTGAGCTTCAAAGTACTTTTACAAATATACACAGCTAGACTAAAATACAGTACGAAGGGTATATTTGCAGTACAAGTGTGTGGTAATAACACATGGTGCACTTTTGGAGTAGTTGATAATCAGGGAGATCCTCGAGATTTTTGGTTCAAGGTAACTCTGAAGGAAGGAGATTGGAAAGAAAAAGCCGTAAATTAACATGTTTCATATCTTCGACTATTCTCACGAGCTCAGCTTATTAGCTGTCAGTGAGATACTGCATCACATTATGTACTTTGCTTTGAGCATGTAGTTGTAATAAAAATATTTTTGCTTGGTTCAATCCCCAATCCATTAGTTTAGAAAATGTTGTCCTCTTAGAATTTAGAAACGCTCATCCTTTCTACTAACAAATTGATGAAGGGGCAAGACAAGGGCTTTTTCCTTATCCGCAAATTTGCATCACTGTTTAATTCAGTAGCACGAAAATCATTAGTAGAATGACATCATGACAAGCAAATTTCTAGACAAAGTATCATTATCCCATGTACGATGTTAGGAAACATAGAATAACCAAGTTATGAAGCCACAATAAAGCTGTCACGCTGTCTGTTTAGTGTCTCAACCAGGGACAGTAAATCTCAAAGTAAACAGTTTGATGAAAGCGAAGCAAGTTATGATCTCATTGAAATTCAAAACATTGAACGATACAATGAGATTACATTGTCGAAAGGAATGAGCACCACGCGGAGTTTATAAACAGGGTCCGGCGGATACTACCAGATATGGTAACCGCCCGTCCGGTTTCCGTTACATAAATAAGAATAGGCCCTTGCATGCGCCAAACTGTAAGTGGCTCACTTTCAATGCAATCCTGTTTGTCAGTCCGTCCAAATCAAAACAAATAATATATTGTAATTGCGTCCATTGTGGTTTGCATTTCATCATGTGATGAGTTATTTTCTTTCCACGGAGAGCCCCCTCAGCGCTAAATCACTATCACTTTCAGTCTTTCAGTCCTCAAAACTCACTATCCTTCATGTTCCCTTTTCGTCGTTATCAATCATGTAGTGAGTCCTTACAACAAAGCATATTATCCTACTTTTATCACTCACTTTCAGTAGTATTATTAATAATAATAATTGTATGCCTATCTTCAGCTACGGGTAGGTACTTAGGTGCAAAACTGCGAGTTTACAAAAGTAGGCTTTAGCAGCAAAATCATTATTAAAATTCTATCTATTATATCATCGCACGTCAGGGGCACAAGTGACTGCGCATACATAACTGAAGAATAGGTATATTTACTTTGATGAAGGCAGNATCATTATTAAAATTCTATCTATTATATCATCGCACGTCAGGGGCACAAGTGACTGCGCATACATAACTGAAGAATAGGTATATTTACTTTGATGAAGGCAGTGGAGAGGATTATTACTATTATTATTAATGTTTCATGGGATGGGAGCAAAAAAAGCTGTGATTATCTATTTGCACCCCTGCTTCATCGCCTTCAATGATTTTTATCAGTATGCAGGAGCAGCGTGGTCATGTGGTAATTTATGGAATATAGATTATGAGTCGAGAAGGCGTCACTAGGCCGTGCGCATAGGTCAGGGATGATAAAGATAAGACCTCATGTCCATTTACAATAATAATAACAAAACTTTTGCATTGCATAACACGTTAATCAACATTAGTCTGCCTTCGTTGCACTTTCCATGTTGCTCGTGTGCATGGAGGCTTGTCTAATCATAAGGTATTGTGAAGATTTTTTTAACAAACAGTCCAACATTTTCCTGGTAATATTTTATGCAAAAAAAGCTTGATCACGAACTTAGATTTTTGCAATCCGCTTTTGCATCTACAAAATGAGCGATGGAGTACAGGAAAAGCTATGTTGAAAGAGAGATGGAGAGATGTTTTAAGATGATGCATTAATGTCCTGCATTAAAATGAAGTGTTTTTATGTGGATTATTTTATCTAACAAAAAGACGCTTTTCTGCAAACAGATATGTATCAAGGGTGAAGGGTAGGGGATCCATATTCATGAGCCATACGTCACTCTGCACGAAGCAGAGTCGCGTCACACAGACTGTAATTTCACGCATTAATGAATTCCCATGCGCACTGAATGAGAGGATCTTTTCGTATTTAATGTAAAATTCCATTAAAACGTCTAATGTGAATTTCTTCATGGATCTACTGCTCTACCACAACTTAGTTCAAGTGTCGACAACACGCAGGTCTTTTTGCCAAGAACCAAATCTCTAGGAGCGTATCGAAAGCCTGATATTGCAATTTCACGAGAAGAAAAGAAAGTGAGAGAAGATGATTATCGAACGAGTATGATGACCCAGCCCTTGTGCAAGAGAGATGAAAAATCATCCCCTGTCATCCTGTGCTCCTGATGTACAACTTAAGGAGATAATGAAAAGTATTCTTCAACGAAAATGCGACGTGGATTTCGTAATATTCATCTTCATAATGGCCAAATGTTAATGTGTCAAGCTAAGAAAACTCATAACAATCATGTCAGCTTTGGCAGAATTTTTTGCATTAATTAACACTGTAATGTTAACGTTGTTTTCATTGGGATACAAAGAGCAAACAAAATTGCATCCCAGGGTCACTTTAAATCGCTCCAGGTGCACCCATTTCGCAATGCAGTTATACCGTTCAATCTATTAAAAAGGGACGATTGACTTGTTTTACTTTCGGTGTGATTCCACCCCATTCGTGCAATCTGTCTGAATTTAAGGTCATCTAGCTGCGAAACTAGCTCATTCCTTGTGCACATATTGATTCAAAAGTACATAGTCACTGACAAAACATACTTACTTTTCCATTTGCTTCGCATGGTCATATTGTCGTAATGAAATGTACGACACAAACGCCGCCATAGGCTTGATTTTTTATAGGATTCTTGTCCCGCTCACTGGTTAAAATATTGATTTATTATTTTGATTGGATACGATTAAAATTATCTATTCATTGGCATTCACACGAATTAAAGCAATGACCCTCGACCACCATCCTAATTTAAATACTCAATAGTCAATAACGTCACTCTGTAACTCTTAATTTTAATGGAGAAATTAGTCTCTAATTATAGATTCATAACAGAGATGCAAGTATGCGCACGCTCGATAAGATGACATAACCCTCATCCAAATCAATACCGGCATGTGTTCATCACAAAGATTGAGACAACCCTACTAAAAGAGTCCAAACCCTACTAATCAACATAATCAAAGGAAGGTGGCACAGTTTCTTTACATTTGAAATGGTATTACGCTAAAATTAATCAATTCGACCGAGTTAGGAAAATCGTCCTAGACAGAACCCTCACCTGAATAATTATAGACCTTTGGTGGCAATGGAGCACAGGGATAAATCTACTAGAAAATATACTCTGTGCAGGATACAAATTTGCATGTTTGAATACATGTGCGCCGGTGTGGTGCAATGTAGTCCTGCATGTGCTGACACTTGTCCCCAGAAACCCTCAGCTTCAGTGTCGTTTAACATGGCTGAATTCATTAGCCACGCAGAGTGAATCACATCAGTAGGCCCATAAAGACAAATGAATTTCTTATACATAAATGTGATCTTGCCACATTTATATGACCGTATTTCAAAATATTCAATGCTATTATGACTATGATTGAAAATGAAACCTAGTGATTCGTAACGAAAATGATTGAAATATTGGAAATGACACAGTAATAATGAATATAGTTAATAGTAAGAAACTCTTCATACAATTATCGATAAGTAAAATATCACCAAAATGCTATCATTACATTTAAGGGAGAGTCTAAAGGCCAGTTAGAAGTGTACTCTTAACAAAATTATTGGAAAATACAGTATAAGGAGATAGAACCGTTAAATGTGTACCTACATACATTCTTACAATCAAAACTATTACTGCAGCTGCATACAAAACAGATACATCATAGGTTATGATATGATCTATTACAGTAATGCCCCTCACTAAAATAATGATTTGATTATTTCGATACATATCTACATATTACAAATCAATTCTCAAAACTGATCTACTAGCAACTGAAGCGAAACGAATATACAAAGAGAGTCATGGTATGATCTTGTTTAATCATCCGCTCTTTGCGTGATTGCCAATGTATGTTTTAACCACTCACGGTTTTCTTCGTGCTGAGCTACAACGTACAATCTACCCATCAAATATTATTATGACGGTAGTAGGCTGTTGTTGTCAATATGATGACTCTATTCAATACATGACATTATACTGTTACTTTTGATTAGTGCACTTTTTGCAAGCCAACATGCAATAGAAGAGGACAAGCTAAAGGATGTTCATGCACCACTATTTTGTGTGCACTACCCACCGCAATGCAGCGCTAGTATTTTGTATTTGTGTGGCTATAGAGCAGAAGATCATTAGGTCGAAGGGATGGTCAGTAGAATGCTAAACTACATAATTAACAGCCGCTTAGTCTAGTATATGCATATGCATGTTTCCAATGTGCACACTAGCTCATTGTGAGGAAGGAGAAGATTTGATAATTTCTGTAATAGGATACAACGTTCTTAAATTACGTTGCGGTTTATATTCGAACTTTGAACTCGAGAGATTCGAAATGTTCTCGAGAGCTTTCTCTTCTCAGGAGGAAAGTTTTATTCAATTCATTACATCCCACACATTACGTTTTATATGATAACATGATAAGAAAAGAAAACTAATGTGAACGGGAAATGCAAGAAAATAAGTCAATTTCGAAATTTGCTGACAAATTGAAAATATATCATGAAATTGTAAATTGATGTCAATTATAACTTTGAACCACTGACCACAATCAAAATGTGGATTTTCTGTCAAATTTCCTTACCTTTTCAATATGAGGTGGACGAACTTCACATATCCGGAAGGTAGGGAAATCTTGATATTTGTGTGAATTTATCATACTGCTCGAGCCGGTATGTCCATGAGCCAAATTCAAGGTTGAAGTGTAATGATGATACGGCGCGTGATGGAATGCATCGTTTCCACCCCCTGAACCACGTCCATTCGGTACGAGTCTGACATCCGGCCGGCCAAAATGGCTGTAGGGATTCTTGAACAATCCTCCTCTGCTCCGTCCACGCTCTTGTACCAGTGCAAGAGATTCATCCAAGGCCAAAGTGTGCAACTGCCGGGTCAACTCTTCCTCAAATCGAGGAATTGTCACACTGTAATGAGCAAGAACAACAGAGCACGTTTACATTTTTTCAAAAGGAATAATAGAATTATTTATTCCACAAAACTGACATTTATTCATGCCATACATACATATAAAAAATACTGTTTACGACAGCAAAATGATAAAATGCAATCACAAAATGTTATTGTTTGGAAAGAATGAAGGAGAATGAATGATTAATTAGTGCTGCCAATCATAATGGTAAAAAATGAGAGGAAGCTAGCCAATCACTTTTGCACACTTACTTGGCAGATTGATATTCTTCAACGTAGGCATCGAACACCCACCGTGCTCCTCTGTGAATAACCCATAAGAATGCAATGTTCCGGACGGTTTCTTTGTATGACTGTGGCTGGCTTCCAGATTCAGTCAAATTCTTTAATACAGCTGCAGTCCTGTAGTTCATTCGCAAAAACTGCGTTCTGTTGATGGGATAGCAGTCGGGCATGCTGTAAAAATAAAATCATAAATGTCCCATAAAATGTCTTGTACGCATCAATACATCATACTAAAATATTACAATAATATATCCCAGCATTTAATTGTTTCTTTAAAAATGGCCTGTCGCGGAATACTGATTTTAAACACTTTATACTTATATATGTTGACTCGGCACACTTATTACTAATTCAATTTTAAACTTTCGCCTTCCTTTCTTGTATTTCTGAAAGTGCCCAAGAGGAGAGGAGAAATCCCTACACAAGACTTTATGTGAGTTATCTAAACAAAGGAACCAACCTAGACATTAATAGAAACGCTTTTCAATAACAAATAGCTCCTAACCACCAAACCATTCCAAAACATACTCTCGACAACCTACGAAAATTCCTACGTTATATTGATATATTTCACTAGATTAGCAATGGTAAAGTATGAATGGGTTGTTTTGTTTCCAATGAAAATGGAAAGTTCAAGTTCAATGCTATGCTCACAAAAAGTGCGAAATTAGAAAAAAGGAAGGACCAACAAAGGGCCTGAATTGAATAGCACATTAAAGCTAATTGGACTAGAAGCTGGGCATTTCAAGTTTGAGAGTGTGTGCAAGAGTGTATTTGAGACAAGTCAGTTTGAATCTTTCTCATAAAAACTGCAGCGAATCGACCGTGAAACGATACAAGTAGTAAATTTCAAAGAAGTAGCATCATCAATGATTTTGCACGTGTGAATATAACTCGCTTAATTACATTTTCAACACAACGGGACAGATGGTCTTAGCCACGTTTTTTTGTATGTGATCACCG
>JAHZNA010002103.1:0-16864 GCA_027743935.1 Sinodicranocentrus sp. ZH6
GGATCATTCATTTATCATTAGAATGTGAAATGCACCGAGGTCCTTTAAAAGTATAGAAGTTTGGTAAAATGTACTGGACGTAATTTATGAGCAACCCTAAATTTAGAGTTAAGCTTGTTTGATGAGTTACATCTCAAGGGGTTGTCAATTGAGATCAGTAAGACAATTTTTGTCCACCACCCTCCGATTCCAGAATCCAGCGGCAGTAATGAGGAATCCTTGAAAATATATATATTCTTTAACATGATCCACTTCTTCGCTCATCCGTATAATCACAAATTTAGAAATAAACTCAAGAGACCATTTCTTTGGGGGAAGGAGTAAAATCATCTCAACAAAGTTACACACGCAGAAAGTCTGTACACTCCACAAAGCAAGAGTTTTCATGAATGTTTAATATATTCAAGATTAAGAATACAAGTCAAGAGATGATTACTTCCGCTCATGAAGCTCCCTGTCACATACCCATCACAACTTGAAGGACGCTAGCATGACATATCCTCCAGTTTGTAGTTTTTCTTGTCTCTTGACATCGCCCATGACACAAGCTAGAAAAAAATATTCACATTTATCATTCTCCACTAGATTTTCACAAGTCTCAAATGACATTAGAGTATTATCCCAGGGTACTTCTATCATCTAGTCCATCACTTTCCTAAGGAAAGAGAAAGAGAAGAAAAAAATGTCCTTATTTTTTGTATACATTTTTTATCTGAATTCATGAAGACAGGGATATTACGGAGAGAGAAAATTCCATAGAAAAAAATCCAGAGTGGTTTTGCGATGATGACTATGACGAGAAGAGAGAAGATCTGCATTTTTTTGTGTATTGTCGTTCGTGCCATATATGTCTCTATATATTTTTGCATCCCAAAAGGAGAAATTACTTTCCATGATAATGAAGCAAAGACGCTTTTTCCTAGATTGCTCAAAAAATTCATCACAAATTCTTATCCAGAGTTGAGCCTTTTCCCAAATTTCCGTGAAGAGCATGTTCTAAGTATTTTCTATAAGTGTGGGTTTCATATATAAGAATGTTTTTTCAAGGAAAATGTTTTTTCATTCTCATTTTTTCCCTTTTTCCATTATTATTACTGTTTCAGATCCGGAGGAAGTCGTCTTCAGTCAACCATGAGCTTGGGAACAATGCGACATCATAATCATTCCAAATACCTTACCAGTGGTGGAAACAATTCTCATGAAAATGGGACCACCACCAACCGAACTTTACTTCATCAACAGAGCCAGACCAAGGATAAAACATACGGATTTTTCCGCGAAGTTTCACAAACATCCCCAAGGAGAAATAATCATAATTTGTCAACGATTCGACTTCTCCGTGGGACGAGTGGAGGTACAAGTGGACCCAGTGGTAGGGCCGCTGCTGCCCTTCCATCTACTACAATAAGGCCAACTACCTCGTCCATGTCGTCCTACACTATCAGTGGCTCGTGTTCCAGCTCCAACTCTAATAACTCTAATGGAACATCCTCCTCCAACTCGAATAATGCTTATGGCTTCGCCAACTTTAATCACATTGCTACTTTGACATCAGGTAAGGAATGAGTGGGTGTGGGGGCTTAACTTCGTATCAAAAATCTACACACACGGTCATCCATTCATAATATAATAAAAACATACAAGGGGAGGCTAAGATTACAAAAAATAATAGATTACATGATATACATACATGCGTTGGTTAGCAATATACACACCCTCTCAAACTTCTATATTCCACCTCGATACAACTACATTTCAGAAAGTTGCTGATAACAGTCGTTATGATTTAATTTCACGCGGAGTCTAACGATCAATGAAATTAAGCAGTGGATCCTCTGGGAGCTGTTTCCACTTTTACTTGGTGGCTTCTCTCCGCTCACTCTATATCTTTGAACGGTACAGCAGAAAATGGTTAATACGCAGCACAAGAGCTAAACAAGCGATGGGAATTGCACTTTTCTACAGAGCTTCATCCAATTTTCTCATTTCACCACATTTTTTTTACAAACTTCCCTACCACCCACCATCATGATGCTGGTGTAATTCTCTAGTAAAGGATCATACCAACGTAATGTACCTATTTAATATGTGCATTTCTACGCCATCCTGTTATACACATGTTTTAATGTACAAAGAGCTCTCAATATATATCTCTAATTTTTCCGTTGAACACAACGCTATTACAGTTATCTAACATGGTTAACATGTAGAATGAAAGGTGAAGGTATAATTTTATTGCTTTTTTCATCATCTTATCCTTCCATTTTATTCTAGACCTTTCTCTAGCCCCACTTATCATCAACTATCACTATCACATTGAACTTGGTTATTTAAGTTTTCCATGTTGTTTTCTTGAAAATTGCCATTATCCTCATACATGTGAAATTAAAGCCAATTTTCTATAGTATGAAGTACTAGACTTCCTATTTTTTATTAGGATATATATATATATATCTAATGAAATAATGCAGTGTAATGTGGAGACGAAATTTATTACTATTTTTCTCCCTTTCAACTTTTGTTACTTCACTCATTCACTTTTATTGCGAGCAGTTATAACTATAAAGGAAATTGAGCTAGAATATAAAATGTAGAGCTAATGTTTGGTGCACTTTGCTATATCTGCAAAATGGTTACTATCTTGATTATTATTAGCTTCACAATTTCCTCCTCCGTTAGTCAGACAGAGAACCGCTATGATTTTTTTTCTTTCTTTGTTATAAACATTAATTTATCTCTCCCCTTGTGTCTCCCCTGAAAACACAAAAGAAAAAGACTGTGCTAGCACTCCTGCTGATATTTATGTAGGGAAATAACAGCTTTTTCCTGTTTTCCTTTTTTCTATGGAGTACTTAATCCAACTCATTTTCACCCTTTCATTATTCTCCCATAATGATTCGTAATAAGGGCTGTCATAATTACCAAATGAAATACTACTCTATGCACACACACACACATCCCAAAGTTTTGAATTGTGCACAAGGAGCAATATCTTTAGAAGCTTATTGCTCTTTTCCTGAAGTTCAAAGTCGAGCTGTTTTTCAAAAAGTGCAGCTTCAAGGAACGGCTGGATTGGGAAGAACAAAAGGGGGAAGTGAAGGTCTTACAATATCCTTCACGCTGTTGCTTCATTACAGTGTTGAATGGAAGCGTGTGCGGTAATGACTAAAAATATAAACAAAGGAAAATACATAAATATATGCAGTTTTATATGTCAAGGCTATAATTACTATTTCAACAGATATTCACGAAGTGCATAATTTTCCAACTCTTTTGTTCCAAGCCTCTTTGATATGTGTGTACTTTTGAGAGAACACTTGATCGCTCCGTGAGAGTGCATATGTGTAAAAAAAGTGAATGTGTGAGTGTTCATACGTTATGTAATCAGGGTGAGCGTCAAGTACTTTTCTATATTTTTCTCTGTGTGTGTCTACACACACTCTAGCTCCAAGCTCATTGTTCTATGGCGAGGACGCATTAACTACTCAAGTGTTTATAAGCCACTTGGTTGTAAACAAAAGGAGGAAAGGGGCGTGAATGAAAGAAAGTAGAAAGCAAATCAAGTCGTGCAAAGAGTCAAGCTGAGAAAAGAATAAACGTTTATTTCATCTTGTTTACTGTTGCTCAATGAATGTGTGTTTGTGTTTGGATGCCTTTTTGTTTGTTTTTCTAGTTGAGTGAGAGAGGTATAAAAATAGGTGTAGTTGCTTTTACGCACAATTTTTTCCTACCCTGAGCAGTGTTTGACTTAAAGTGTGAGCTGAGCTTTTTTCTCAAAGAGAAATCCCATTAACCTCTTGTTTTCTCCCTGGGAAAGGAAAAAAAATAAGCAGCATGAGTGTATTCACAGAGTGCACATGGGGAAAGGAAATACAAAGGGAAATAGAGAGTAAGGAGGATACATGCATAAAAAATGAATCATGTGGACATACACACGTACATAATATGGGGACAAAGAAAAAATACGAGATTCCTGGGGAGGGATCATTTTTCAGCTGTTATTTTCACATTGCAACTTTCTCAAATGCATTCTCCACTCAAGTGTTTTCGGAATGAAAAAATCTCTGCATTTTACAAGCTCATATAGCAATTTCGTGCAAACAAGCATTAATGAATGTCAACATGTAATCGTAGTAATTACATCGTAAGCTTTGCATGAGAAGAAAATAGCATGTAATTATTATAATCATTCTTGTGAAAATATATACTCTGCTTTGATGACGAGAATATCTTTTAAAGAATTTTTCCTAAAAAATCTCTCTCCTTGTTGTACAAACATGAAAAACTCTCAAAGGAATTATAAGCCTGCCACTATGTCATTCCCTCCTTTGAGGAAAATTCTTCTTTTGTCTTTTCCCTTTTTATGTTCTTTTTAAGGAGGTAAAAAATTTAAAAGGGAAGCTAGAGAAAGAAGCTTGTTAGGTGAAAGTTATCCATATTATTTCCACTCTTTTCAACACACGCCCATTACACAAAAGTTGAGAGTGTCCCCTTCCCCACTTGTTTTTATCTTTAGCAATGTATCCCATTACACCACTTGAGTCATCCTCCAACTGCATAATGGCATTAAGCATAACAAGTTTTTATTCAAAAGGAGCTTCTTAATTTCTCCAAGATTATTATTACGTTAGGTGTGTGCCTAGTCAAAGTTGCATGGTGCATTTCTCTCACAAGAAGAGGCGGACAAGTGAGCGAGAAAAAAACAAGAGTCTCACAATTTTCTCATCTTTCTTTTTTTCTCAAGCAACCTAAGGAATTTTCATGGTAGGGGTGATGTTAATAAGAACCCTCTAGTTGAAAAACGTGCATCCGTCTGAATACCCAAGGACAAGCCCGCAACGTAAACCATGCATGTATTTTCATCTTTTCCCATCTCCACCAGACGAGGGTAGCCAAAGAATGCATTTTTTCTCTCCTTTCTATCTTCCTCATATTACTTGTACATCTTATTTTCTCGAGAAACTCTTGCAAGAAAAGAGAGAGAGAGAAAAGGAGGAAATAAACTTGTGCGTAAACTCGGGAAAGAGAAAGCAATGGGATGAAAGTTATGAGCGGAGCGGAGGAGCAAAGGCAGTGAGAGAGCAGTAACAGTTAGTTTAGTTGTTGTTTGAATGAAATTATATTAGGCACATGGCGTAGGAAAAAAGAAATAGGGAGAGAACACGAGACACACACAAGCCATATATCTGTATTATTGTGTTGGTGTATCATCAAGGGATTAGTTTATGGCATTAGTTTTTGGACTTTCAACAACAAACGCATACAGTATGTTTCTCTTTCTCGTTGTTGTGTTGTTGCTCATATTCCTTTTCTCCTCTGTTATTTCCTCCTTTCATTGAGAAAAGCCACCAAGCACGCTTTGGTTAAGGGGATAGAACATCCCTTTCGTCTTGTGAAATGCATTTATTTCTTATTCTCTTTCTACTTGTCTCCACACATTAGGCTGTACATGACTTAGGGTTTTATGCATGAGCTGGAAGAGAAAAGGATGTGATGTGGGATATATGAATATTGTAGGGTTGTGTACTCGTGATTTTTATGCATTCATATTCCCTGGAATAAAATGGAAAGAGAAAAGATTTCCGGGAAAATTATATTCATCCATGAATATGGATCCAAGTTGAGCTACTCAATGAACCTATGGAACATGACGAGACTGCAATACTTATTTTTCTTTGTAATTCACGATATTGTGTAGCTTGTGCTTTGCAGTTATGATATTTTTTTTTGTGAAAATGAACCTTGTCAGCTATAAATATAGTGGTAGTGGTTGTCCAACCTCTCAAGAAAAGTTTACCTTGTAACAAGTAACTTTTACTGAGAGTTGGGAACCAACTTTGAAAATTATTTTGGACAACAACCGGAATAGACTTGTAAAAAAACTTTTGAAAGGTTTCCTCTTGTCGACCTCACAGTGAAACTCCAACTGTGGTCCTGTCTAGGCATGCATGTGGGAGGAAGAAGAGATGCATAATATTTTTTCTAATATAAATATAAAGGGGAAGGAAAAACTAGAGGGAATTTGGTTTCTCGAGGAGAGCCGCACGAATCCCATAATTTTTCCTTAACTTATGCAAACTAACAAGGAAGGGGGACAAATATGCATGGAGGAAAAGGAGAAAGTGTATGGAGGCAATGTTGGAACGGAATACTACTGACTGAACCAGGTGCATGTGTATGCGCTCATGTGGGTACACAAGGAGTGGGGGAGTGCGTAGAAATTCCTTTACGCGTATAATGCCACAAGGGAAAGAATTCATGGTACAAAGGAGAGAAGGAGAGAAAATGGATGAGAAACGTAGTACATTATGGGATTATATATAAGGGGAAAAGTTAGAGAGGTAAATTTATTTTTTTCTGAAGAGATACCTATCCTCATGAATGTAAGATCGTTAGGAAAGAGTGGGAGTAAAAACAAGGAAAGTTTTTTTTGAGGTAGATGGAGTGTTGGCTAATAAGGAATAAAAGTGAAATGGAAGGAGAGAAAAGGGGGATATAACATGCAAAGGTTTTTATCTCTTCTTATATTTGTATTTATGAGATGGTCAGTTTTTCCTTGGAAAAGGGAGAGAGGGAAAAGGAGAAAAATACATGCAATGCTTGAACTCTGAAGCTGAAGCAGGTATGCATATTGTTAGGGATTCAGAGAATAACGGGATTATGTCCGCTTCAGATTGGGGGAATGCAATTCTAGAGAATGGAGTGAGTAAAAGGATATAGAAACACTTGTAGGGATTCTGAGAGAGCTGGACGTATTGATGTTGGAATTTTTGTGAATTGTCAAAATTGGATTACACTTTAGGATAAGTATTCGTGCATGCGAAGCATTATTTAGGGTCGTATTTGTACATAATATAAATGGTAAGGGATTTCAAACATGGAAACAATGAAGCATGCTGAAATCTAATGGAAATGGAAAAATTGTCAAACTTGCTTATCAATTTTTAAATTTCGGGAAATGGATGCAAGGGAAATTCTGTGTAGATAGGATGTGTGACAGATACTAAATCATCATAAATTAACAAACGAAAACAGTTAACTTTTATTTTTTATTTTACAGAAATCGAAGATTACTCCCAAAGTCCAGGTGGAAACTCGGGTTGTCGAACACTTGCCAATTTATCTAAGTTAAGTCGCCGCCTCGGTCTCACCCGGTTCTTTCGCCCATCACGGCAGCAAGGTCATCGCCACCAATATCATCATCAAAATCCCGGTGTTGACCGTCATCACTACTTTACCTCAATAAATGATTCCTCCTACTGGATTGATGCTGGAGGTGGAGCCATTGGTGGTACTACTACTTTAGTCCGGCCTAGAAGGCTACTTCAATCCCAACCTCTTTTGTTGACATCTCCAGACTCTTCAGCTACAACGTCGTCGACAGCAGAGCTTAGTTCGCCGAATGGGTGTAGTAGTCAGCCCCGCGTGCCAAATACTAGTGAAGGTCAAGCTTCATCAAAGGTGAGAAACAATATTCAACTCGTATCACGTTTTTTCACATTGTGATTGTGTATTCTAATTTCACAGCGAAAAATGTTGCACATCTAAGGGAAATAATGCTCTTTTAAATTGTCAGTAATAATCTTGACGGCGTCTAACTAAATAGAATTATAAGTATTTGCTGCACTGGTTGTCGTCTTGATCGGATCATTTAGTAAAAATGGAACACTAAATTCGTATTACTCTCCAAAACATATTTATTACCAGAGAGTGTTTATTGAAACATTATAAAATTAAAGAAATCATTTCGCTAAACCGAAGCAGTCAGAGTCATTCAGAATTATTTATGTAGTTTTTCCCTCAACACTGTTTCCAAAAATGTCACAAGTGCACACCACAGGAAGCATTTAAACGAGCTCTAGCTTTCATTATTATTTTTTCTTCTTTCGTTAAAAATAGGAAACAAAATGTCCTCAAGGCAAAAGCAGATGAATGACGGGATTTTCTCTCATTCCAACATTATTAGAAAAGCACGCCACTGTTTCACAAAGAGTAGTTTCCCATTTCCAACAGTGAAAGCAGCAGGTTTTCCTTCTGGTTTAGTGTGTACTGAAGCATGAAGTTTTACATGGAAGTAGTTAAGTTAAAAGTGGTGTTTTTCTATTCCTCCGTAAAAGGATACACCGCACCATGTGCCATTTAGTGAGAATCGCTCTTTTTTGTCCCTACAACAGTTTTCACTTTGACACATACCAATGTAGTGTAGAGATGTGGGGAGAAAGAGGGAGTGAAAAAATGGTTTGTTTGTCTTACGGGCAAATTGTAGCGTGGTGGTGGGAATATTCCATTCATTTCATTGTCGTATCGTTTCACTGATATCATGGGTCGCGGTCGGGAAATAAGCTCGTTTTCCCATGGCTTATCAGAAAGCTGTCGCTCATTCATTTTGATTGCTGCCAGTTATGACACGCCTTCTTTCTTACTCTCCCACTGTGTGTTCTCTATGTACCTAACCACTCTGGCAATAATAATACACAAAGCAAACAGAAACACTCACAAGTTGTAAATGATAACTGGTCTCTTTTACGTATCCTACAGCGCATACCTTTATTGCACATTTAGCAACTTATACCCCTCTCGTTGCGGTAAAACTAACAATGCTTTCTCTTCACTCATTAGGGAAAATGTGTGTATATTTTGCGACTCTGTGATTCCACGAATCCATACAACGTATAAAAGTTTATCGTACCTTGTCAAGGATCCTGTAGGCAAAAGAGTTTTTTCCCTTTCTCTGAAGCAAACAACATTAATATAAATTGCTACTGCAGTTTGCATCACGCACCTTGGCTCCTCCATCCCATTTATTAGAGTTAAATGAGCTCATCAAGTTGACTTTGTCAATGTCGTTGCACTAACGTCCCTACCACTTTATGCAACTGCAGCTGATAACAGTAACCAACTGGAGAGAACCATTTTTTCTTCTACAAAGTCACTCGTTAAAACATTCTCAGGCACGTGCTGTAATGGACTCGATTTCAATTTTAAACCCTCAATTTTTCCCCGACAAGGGATACACGTACACTAATTTCGTCAAGTTAATCAGACAAATCACTTTGAACCTGACATTAACGTTATGCACTTGGAGTGTGTACATGTACACATATGGAGGAAGATGATAGCGGTAAAAGTGGGAATCATGTCACGTTCTAATTTATAGATGTGTGTTTTCTGATATAAACGAAATATATGAACCGATGAGGCTGCACAAAAAAATGCATACGGTATGCATTTAAATATCCACATGTGTACATTTCCCCTCTTAACTAGTAATTTATTCTTGGGGATTTGTTGACGGGCTGAAGACAAATTGGTGTTTCGGTTAATGACACAGTGATTAAATTCCTTTGGAGGAAGAGTTTACACATGTAGCGGAGTAAGATTGCATTTACGCATAGAAATATAATACATGGTTGCCGACCATTGCACCGAATAAAGCTTACAATTTGGGTTGGGCTGGAGGGAAATATGGTGATGATAATTTAAGGTCATGTATGCCTTCCCCTTTATTAGTATTGGAATAGGAGGGGTATCATTACCACTGTTATTATGTACACCACACCGCCATTCATTTCATGACTTTATACACACGATCCTAGTGCATGCTCATACCATTTTTGGGGAAAATATTCCCTACACAAAACTACGCTGATACTGGGACAGATGCTTTTCTATCGTTGTAGTAAAGGAATACAAAGGAAAGCATACAGTTTCTTTCATGTTCTCTGCACTTAGGTCAACTCATAGCTATACATACATAAATATAATTCTTGTCGAAACTCGAAGAAAACTATGTTTCCTCGTGTAAAACCGTAATTAAAGGGGAGGAAAAGAAATTATTAGAGGGAGTCTCATTCTCTAAAAGAGTGTAAGTTACGGAGCCTAACTACTCGGATGTTAATAGGGGAGAAGAAAAAGCTGACATTTTGTGAATTACGGTCTTCACGGTTTATTGACTAATAGGGTATTTTGTCTTCTTCATGCCAGTTGCCACCTTTCCCGGCGGGAAATGGCTAACACCTTTTTCCCCTTCCCCTCTGGAGAGACTAAAATGAAAAGGAGAATGTAGACATGCATACATATATTATATAACGTACAATTTTAATTGCGTTCCTCCTCTTAAAAAATAAGCTATAAGGTTTAACAGTTCCTTTGGGGTCTCTGGCAAAAGTTTTTAAGTCGGCTAAAAAGTGTGGAAATGGAATACCGACAAGTTGACTTTATTTCAGCTTGGTTTCTTAGAAAAGTAGAGAAGTTCCATTTTCTCAAAAGAATGTAAAAAAGATCTCTAGGGTATGTATAAGCATCACGCAATCTACAAGAGGAGCTATGCAGATTAACGTGATTTATGATTATTGGCTTTGTGCCATTGTGTGTCTTTCTTCTTCCTTTACTTCCTTCTTTGGGATGGATTGAGGAAGAAGGGAGCAAATGAGACATTTTTTACGTTGTAGAAGAAAATGGCAATTATCTGAGAAAAAATTGACTCTAGTTTTTTTCCTTGTTTTTTCCTTGACAGACTTCAAGCTACCATGGTCTGGCGTCACTCCCTTCCAATGAGAGGATCATCGAGACAATCAATAGAGTGAGTTGATATACAAGTCTGATTTGATTAATTTTGTAGGAAAAACATCCCTTTTTGTACTTTAACGTTATTTAAAAGTAAATCTCAGCAAGAACATGTCTATATGTATACGAAGGGGAGGGCTACAAGGGGATGTAATTTAGGAACAAGGGAAAAAGATTTCATTATAATTTGGTGTTATTTTACAAGAAAAAAGTATCAATGAAGACAACCCTACACGACAGAGAGGGGCTCCAGTGTCAAATTATAATTTTCTAGTCGTCGTCGCCGTTGTAGTTATATCGTGAGATTGAAAATTCGAGACTCTTTCCTCCAGTGACACAACCCTCCAAACAAGTCACTTCCCTTGGAGTGATTCCGAGAAGGAAGTGAAATAATCCATAAATTAATTAAGAGTCAAGACAAGATAGATGTGTTTTTAAGTTACAACATGTTATGTTATAGAACATCTCTTTAAAGCCTGGAGTTGGGCTAACTTTTTCGAAAAGAAGAAAATTCACCAGACAGAGAGTGCGACGAAGAGAGAAAACTTGTTTTTACTTTTAGGCCGAATCCCTTTCTCCACTTTTTCGGCTCGTGTCTCTTAAAAAAAGTTTTTTCCTAAGGAATGACTAAGTTAACTCGATATTTTCGAGACTTGAGTTGATAAATACGTGTTATCTTGTAAAAGTTTTAGATCCTTGTAACTTGTATATCCTTGAGAAAGATGCAGTTTTTGGAGATAAAATGGATTTTAGTCAAAAGAGTTGGAAAAAGGTGTTTACTTTACCTTCGTCCCAAGATGGTATGTTCATTTACACGGAATCAACTTGTCCTAGAGAAGTATTTAAATTTTATTGGATTTTATTAGATAAAGAGAGAGAGAGACATATGCACGAATGAAAACTGCCAGGAGAGGAATGCTACGGAAAAGTGTTGAGAAAGAACCTTGAATAAGTCTGAATAAAAATTAGATTGTTAAAGTCATATGGATAAACTTTCTTTCGCTTTCATAAGTATTCTGTATACAGTTTTGGAGTTGAATAAGTTGAATTCTCCAGAAAATATCTTCCTCTGTCTGGATTCTTCATTTTGATTACATTTAGAGCTCTTCGTTTTATGACGAGAGTCTTTTGATGTGTAGAATATGTATAGTTGATGCGTAATCCTAATAAAGCTATGTAGTCATATTTGAAAAGTAACTATTTCGCAGAAGGAAACAGAGCTAAGTCAAGGATCTTGTAAACCACAAAAATTGTAGATGTTTGAGTAGCAGTGTATATTTGCTAGGAAATGACTAAACCAGAGAGAATCTTTCTCGATGTCTATGCATTTTAAATGGGAATAAGGCACAGGTTTCCAAAAATGTACGTTTCAGAAAGGATTTCGTATTTCTTGTGAAAAATGAAAATGATTAGTGCCTGTTCCAATGATTGCGAAAGCTTATCATGAGAAAAAGCAGGATCGCATTTCCATCCGGAAGTTTCTGAGACGTTGTATTTGTGTATGTGCCCAAGTTCAAGTTGACTTTTCCTGGATTTGGAATGCGGTAATGGTTTCTTGTCTTGTCTCTTGATTTTTTCTTTCTCCCCTTTTCCATCTTTCCCATCCCCTCAACCGTTTTATTTCTTCCAGTGTATTAGTTTCAGTTTGGAAAGTGTATTTTCGATTCTGCTGGAATGGAAAAGGGGAAATGGGAATGGAGGGGAGAAGGATGATAAGCAAATATTGAGATGAGGATGGAAGTGAAACAGCTAGAGACGTTTCTTTAAAAAGGATATTCACGATATGATATTCATCTTGAAGGGATCATCCTTTAATGATGTAAAAAATAAAATGTTTTTCAACTGAAGAAAAATTGCTGCTAGAGTCTTCATCTAGGGTGGAATATCCTAAATTGACTTTATCTCAACAAAATTAATGAATGAATCCTCCCTCCAAAATTAGGAAGAAAGGTGTCTCCGTCAAAACTAAAATGTTACTGCATAACATTAGGAATAAAAAGGATAGAGAGATAAGAAAACAAGTTAGAGATATGAGGGGAGCCATAATATTTCCGCTTATTCCATCATTCCGTTTTTACTTTAGGGTGAAAATGCATTCAACCTAAAGAAGTCAACCACTTACAAAGACAATTTTCTTGCTGGTTGAAATTTAAACTTTTGTGTTTGCTTTGTTGCACTCATATATCTCAAAACTCATCGGGGTAAAGTTTCCCCTTTTGAAACTATATATATTTTAATGTTTTCTCTTGTGAACTTGCTTTCAGCTGAAATATGAAGAGCTTCAAAGGAGAAAAGAAAGGATTGCTCAAGAGCATCGAATGGTAAGTCCAAAAACTTTTTACAATCCTACCAGATTTTACCACTAATCCTGATACTAATCAATATCCGCATGATCAATGAACGCATGAATGTTCGCGATTTCAAAGTCTGCATGAATTAATTTTTTCTAACAAAAAACCCCAAATCCTTTTTGAGCATTCCCTCCAGCTACAAAACAACTTATGGTCGGTTGTTTGCTTCAATAAATTCCTCTTTGTGCACAAAACCCTAAATACCAACATATTATGCTTGTGTAGTTTTCCATTCTTAGGATAACTTTACGCTTAAAATCCATGTTTAGTAGTATGTCTGCTTTTGTGTACACAACTTTCGGCCTTTGATGCTTTTACTTGGAAATATGTGTATCTCGTCAGTTGTGATAGGTGATCAAGTGGAGTTTTCTCCCGTAGAGAAATCATTTTTCATGTTGGGTACCCGCAGGGCGGTTACTTTTTCCAATGCATTTACATAACACGCTCAATGAATTCATTTTTACAATGAAACCTTTCTACTCGAGACAAAACATGTTTACATTGGTTGTATAACATCCTGTGTAACATTGAAAGGACCTTCTTAAGGATATTCTGAGAATTCTCAGATAAGCATCAAACAGTCTGCATATTGTCATGTGCACACTGTGGTTCATTCACTTGCAGCGTTTTTCCTTCATCTTCCCATTTTAAATATTTGATCAAACTCGACCTTGCTGGTGGCAGGATATGTCAGAAATGAAACCGACTTTCTTTTTCTTAAGATGAGAAAATTCCAATGGGATATATGTAATTTGCTACGAGCAAGAATACATGTATATTTAACTACCTTTGGAACAAGTTTCCACAGACATTTTCGCGCTGGGGGTAATAAAGCCAATAAAGGAAAAAATTAGGCTGGAGCAAGAAACTTATATAGTGACACAGTTTGGGCAAAGGCAATAAGAGTATATGAATAAAAATACCAATTTGTTTTGTAACCTTGTCTTACTCTAGAAAATTTTGCGAATAGGTTGAAAGTGTTTTTTTGAGAAGACACAAACTAGCCCAAAAAGGAAAGTTCATTTGCTAAAGAAAAGTTAGAGAGAATGAGGTCATCCCCGCCATTGTGACACTATCAGTGGAGTTTTTTTTGCGAGAGAATTATTTTGTTATGAGTGTGAACCACTTACAATAAAACACTTCGTGGGATGCGTCACAAGCTTTAAAAAAGTTGCAAAAATTTATGAAGCTGGTAACAATTCCGTGAAAGATATGGGAAAGATGAGTGAAATGATAAAAATATATGTGCGTACATCTCACAACTTTCCCTGGTTAGGGTCACCTTAACCGTAACGTGGTGTACTTTTGACATAAATCCTCATACATGCTTTTACCCATTATACCTCTAATATCAGCTTTCACACTTATTGTGAATCTTGTATATGGGTCTACTCAGCTCGTAATTTCTCTCCCATTTCATTTAACTCTTGTGAAAAAAGAAGATAACAATAGGAGAAAGATCGCCAAGTGAAGGTAAATGGTGGGGTTGTATTTTTCCACAGAACAAGGACATTCTGTTGGTTGTTCCAGTGGTGAAATAAACTTTAGTGAGAAAAAAATGCCCAAAGAAGAAGAAAATACTTAAGTCTTCCATCCTGCGTAAGTGGATGGAAAGAAAGGAACGACATTCGGCGATTATTTTTTTTGGGTAGTGTGGCACACGTGGGAAATGCATTGTCTACCTTGGTCTTTCTTCGAGGGCGATTCATTCCTTAAGCTCCATCATGATCAACCTGTCCTTGAGCAAGTTGACAAAACTGCTTTGAAAAAAGTTTTCTTTTTTCTCCTCGTGTCAGTAGGCTTTATCCACGCACTGTCTACAGATGGTGGGGTGCTATTGAAGTGAAAAAAGAGGAAGAATAAGAAAGAAACTAAGGGAAAATATGCTTCACACTCAAAATAGAAATGAAAGTTTTTTTCCTCTCAAGAACGCAAGCAAGATTTTTGTTGATGATGATGGCTTGTACGTGGTTAGCTCTTTTAAGATGCTCTTGAATTTAAATGGAGTAATGTGCACTCTGCACTCTTCTCCTCTTCTCACTCTTGTCTGGTGGAGAAAAGTAGAAAGTTGGAAAACACTTTGAAAAGTCTGGAAGAGCATGTCTATCTACTTATTTTTGTTTAGTCTTGTACGCATATTGAGACAGGAGATTTTCTCCTAAAATGTCCTCTTCTCGAAGAAGGCATATGGGTTATAAAGTGTTCGTGATGATGGTCTAGATGTGAGTTGTAATATGCAGAACTGCTCAACTTTAAGTGTATCCTGGCAATAGAACTTATGTTTTACCCTGGCTCTTATGCCCCTAACAAATCTCTGCATTTCTCCTGGAATCTCTAGCAATTTAAGGTCTATTAGGAGTAATGCGTTTTATTGCGACCTTTTATTCTCTTCCAACTTTTTTTCTTGGTTTTGTGCAACATCTCCTCCCGTATTAGACATGAGACAAGCCAACAGTTATTGGTATGCTGTTGTGGTATGCGTATTGCAATAAAGAGTGATGACATTAAAGTCCTTATGGGATACGCAGCATACCTTACATACCTCATATATATGTGAAACTTGTGTAAATAGCTTTAATGAGGAAAATATATAACTACACAAATTTCCCAATACCAGAAGTAGATAGAAAAAGGCCAAATGTGAGGTCATCAGAAGATTCCAAATGGGCTTCAATTTGAGGGAGGGTATGAGCTCATATTGAAAACTTGTGCTCAACTAGTGCACCTCTGCTACTCATCGATCTACCCTCAATGACATAAAAAATGGAATCCAGCTCATGGGTCGGTAAAGCTTCATTAATAATATATGTATAGGAATTGCATAGAATATATATGCATTATAGACCTAAATGTATGCATTAAAGATGATATAGGGAGGGGTAAAAAATTGCACGAGAGAGAAGAGCTTATCTGAGGTTATGCATAAAACACACATTTGACGTTGTGAACATGTGTACATACTACTTACTTACGCACATATGGGAGGAGACACTACGTCAGTCAGTCACACAAGTGCCACTTGTTCTGTGTATTTTGCATGCAGTAGAGTGAATCTTCTTCCCTGTCATCTCTACACATTGTAATGGATATGTATAAGAGTGTGTGTATGTGCATAAATAAATTTTCATATGGGAGATTCTCACTTTGGCAATAACCTTGAGGCAACCTTAGCCTCTAAACCGTTTAAGTTTCCCATGAATCCTGAAGAACAATAGAGTTTTGCGAGAAATGGGCCAATGTCAATTGCAGAATATAACCCTGACCCTGACCATGACCATGGCATGGAAAATCTCTCTTTCCTTATACAAATCATTATCATCACCATCACCTCCATGTAATACTCATTGGCTTAGGATAATGGCTCCTTGGCCAACTTATATGTTTGTACTTTATCTTTATCAACACTCTCTCCTTTTGTGTGGTTTCCCTATCGGGGTTGGGAATGGAAGCCATGGTTAATCAAAATGGGATTATGATGGCTCAATGACTAGTTTTCAGGATGAAGGGAAACTGCGAGGAATATGCTGGGCTTTTATTAGGTTAATGGTGATAATGATGCCAATGAGGTTGTGGACGGCTCATTTTTCTCTTGGGGGAAGTAAGCATCTTACATGGAGGAATGTCAAAAGTCAAGTTAATTAGTTTTTGTGTGGAGGAAAATATCAAACTTGGAATTCATTTTGGTGACATTTGACGCTGTTCTAATATAAGTATGTATTATTTAAATCGTCTGTAAATTTAGATTTGATTCTCTAAGTCCATTTAAGTCCAATACAGCAATAATTATCAGGAAATAGTGCTCAAGTGAAGAAAAGTACTATAAACAGATTCCCCTTCAACTGCTGCAAAACTCCGAAGGTCAAATCGGAATGAACCCATTTTCTCCAGGCAGTAGGGGAGTATGCGTAACCAAAGTGGAATCGACCAGTATACATGTGAATAAACTC